>PVIW01004665.1:0-38568 GCA_004026585.1 Noctilio leporinus | reverse complement strand
ATCTGGGAAACTCCTATTTGGTCTTCCATTTTTAACAAGAGCCTTGCTGCATAGAGTAGCTTTATCTGCAGGACTTTGCTTTTCATTACTTAGAATATTTCTTACCATTCCCTTCTAGCTTGTAATGTTGCTATTGAGTAATCAGCTGACAGCCTTATCAAAACTCTCTTGTATGTTACTGTTTCTCCCTTGCTGACTTCAAGCCTCTCTCTTTGTCTTTAAATTTTGCCATTTACATTATATTGTGTGTTGGAGTAGACCTATTTGGGTTCACCTTGATAAGGACCCTTTGTGATCCCTGGACTGGGTTGTCTTTTCTCTCATCAAGTAATGGAAGTTTTCTGTCATTACTTTTTCAAACAAATCTTCTATCCCTTGCTTTTTGTCTTCTTCTGATCTACTATAATACAGATATTGTTGTGGTTCATGTTGTTCTGTAGCTCTTTAAACTGTCTATTCTTTCATGTCTTTTTTGTTTTGCTGCACTCTCTGTGACTTTTTTTTTTTTTTTCTACTTCGTCCTTCAGTTAGCTGACTTAATCCTCTGGTTCCCCTAGCCAGCTTTTAATTTCTTCAGCTGTGTTCTTCACTTCAGATATTGTATTATTTAGTTCTCCTTGCTCTTGTTGATAGTTTCTATGTCATTCTTCATATTGGTGTAATTTGTAGTAAGTTTCTTATGGCTTCCTCTGATTTTTTGGTAGTTCTTTCTAAACTCATTGATCATCCTTATAATAATTATTTTAAACTCAATGTCTAATGGTTTGCCTACCTCTATTTCACTTAACACTACTTATCTTTTGATTGAAGGTTGTGTCTTTGTCTCTCCATTTTAGGTGACTCTTCTTATCTGTTTCTGCCTCTTAGATTGATCTACTTTGACTCCTTGTCTTTGTGGTTTCACTTCTGTGGTAGGAGACATGTGGGACTCAGTGGTACAGTCTCCTTAATATCCTGAAATTGGTGCTCCTGGGATACCATTTATGCTCCTTATGTGGGCTCTCTGGTTATAATTAGGTACTGGTTAAATTTGGGTTGTTCTTTGGTGGGTTCTTTCCTCCAACTGATGGACTGAGAGTCATTTCATCCACCATGTCTTGTATGCTGTTGTACTGGTTGCACTGCATTCTCTTTCTGGATCTGACCCTGGTGAGGTCATAATGAGTCCAAATGTGGCCCTAGGCAGCCAGTGCTCCACAATCTGTGGCTGTCTACTTCAGTTGTTAATCTAGTAAATCTGTAATCAACAGTCAGGAATAAGCCCCAAAGGGTGGGCCAGTGCAATTCAGGGTAATTCAGGTGAGTGAGGCTTTTACTTCCCCTCAGGTTAATGCTACTTGAGAATGATTGCTTCTGTAGTATGCAGAATGACTCAGCACAGGGATCCTGGTGTCTACTCCCTCAGTTCTCTCCTCAAACCTATCATGCCCAGATTTTCCTCAAGCATCTCTAGTCCACTCTTTCCATGCCCCTTTCCATAGCCCAAGATAAGTGGCTACAAAAAAAAATTTATGTGTTGGCCCTTTAGGAGACTCTCTGTGTCTCTACCCATCTCTTTCTGGCAGACAAAACCCCACCACCTTTCACCACTGATTATTACCTGGATTCCTTTCCAATTCAGGCAATGTAAGCTGGGGATCCCAGCTTGGGATTTAGACCCCATATTTCTCAGGTGAAAACTTCCAGATGATGAAATTTCCCTCTAGCACTTTAGCTGCCACCCATTGGAGCCAAGCCAGCCCTGTTGTTCCTCCTCCACACATTGTACCATTCATTTTGTGGTAAAGTAGTTTTTTTAGTCTGTTCATGGTTATAAGGGTTCTATCCAGCAATTGTTCAATTGGTTTTTCTGGATGTTTTGTCTACGGTTTAGTTGTAATTCCAGATTGACTCTGGAAAGATACAGAATAGTGTATCTTTCACTTATTCTGTTGCCATCTTGGATCTTCCCAATCTTCTATAATTTTCAAGTTCATTTTGCAATTGATCAGGCTTCAACACATCAGTATATAAGTGATATGTTCACTAGTTTCTCAAAATCATTCTCTACATTAACAATAGACTGGTGTTTATAAAATACTGGTAAGACTATACTGTTTTTCTTTTGCTTATTTAAGAAGCCTCTATGTTTACCTTTTGCTGATAATTAATCTAACCTGTTTGATTCAGAATGTTTAAGACCCTTTGTCATATTTATCAAACCCACCTTCCTATTCATTTCTACCCCCAAAAAATCTCGGTAATGGATGAATTATATTTCTCCAAACATACCATAGCATTTTCCACCATTGTCTTTCACCATAGCATTTATTACACTTATTATCCCTCCAGTATTTTGAAGGTAAGTCTACCACAAAATATATTTTATTGTATTATTGTTTTTAAAAAGATTTTAGTTGTTATTTTTAGAGAGAGGGGAAGGAAGATAGACAGAGAGGAGAGATACATCAATGTATGGTTGGCTTTCACCTGCCTCCAGTTAAGGACCTGGTTGAAGACTTGGCTTGCAACCTGGTTATGTGCCCTGGCTGAGAATGGAACTAGCAATTTTTGGGTTTGTAGGCTGGTGCCTTATCCACTGTGCCACCAACCAGGGCCAGTGTACTATCATTTTTTTAAGCACAAGAATTTTAGCAAAATTCTTCCAGTGAAGAATCTTATTTGCTTTACGTATTTTCATTTTGGTGTATCTGATACTGAGCCCAACATTCAGTATAAAATATGCTAATTGACTAATAATTTATCCCAAATTTGGTTTACTAAAATATTGATATAATGAAATAACTGATACAGAGTATATTTTAGGATTTTTGGACTAAGTTGTGAGTACTTACCATATGCCACACTCTCTTCCAAATATATAACATGCATCAATTTACTCAATCCTCCTAACCAGTCTATTTATGTTATAATTTTGTACTTATTTTGAGATAGGTGAAAACTGAAGGCAAGAGATTACATAATTTCCCCAAGGATAGCTGGTAAGAAGAGGGGCCAGAGTTGAACCAGAAGAACCAGTTCCACAGATGGTGTTCAAAGTCACCCTGCTACTACACTGCCTCCCATTTATGTACTGAAAGTATATTTGTCCCTTATGACACCCAATACATATTGGGTTGGCCAAAAAGTTCATTTTCTGTAAGATGCTTTTAGTAGCACTTAATTGTGTTTAACTTAATTTGAAACAATTTTGTTAGATTATATTGTGATAGATGTCATATCACAATATGCATTAAAAAACATAAAAATTGGTGAATTTTTGTGAGGAGATTTTAATATTAAAAATGGAAGATAAAAAGGGGATGGTTGTTATACAACAACAATAAAATTAAATTTTAAAAAAGGAAAAAATGGAAGAAAGCACAACTTTTCAGCATTTTTTTTTTTTTTTTTTTGCATTATTATTTCGGTAAAGGTAAAAACACAACTGATTTGCAAAAAATAAAATAGATTTGTGCAGTGTATGGAGAAAGTGCTGTAATTGATTGAAGGTGTCAAAAGTGGCTTGTGAAGTTTCTTGCTGGAGATTTCTCACTGGACGATGTTCTATGGCTGGGCAGACCAGTTGAAGTTGATAGCGATCAAATCAAGACATTAATTGAAAACAGTGTTATACCATGCAGGAGATAGCCAACATACTCAAAATACCCAAGTCAATAAAGTCATTAGTGAAAATAAAAATGTATCTTTTATTTTATTAACCAACCTAATAGTAACTAACCTTAACTTTCATTTGTCCTATCAGTACTCCTAGGAATATAGGGAATTTTTCTGTACTCCAATATTTGATGAGCAAATTGAATTCTTGAGACACCTAGAGGAGTTTGGCAAAGTGTATTAGATTATAGTACCTTTGAATGCAGTATATTTTTGCACATTATCTAACCAAGAATAAAAAAGACTGAAAATGTACTGACCAGTATCCACTATCATAAGAAACTGAAGTCCATAGCTGACACTGTAGAAGACATAAGAATTGCCTAGCTATGAAGTCTGTGGCACAGTTCACAGAAAGGAGATGTAGAATTGGCTTCCTTAGACTCCTAAAATACAAGCGTTTTATCTATAAAGAGTTTCCGGTGTCCTTAAATTATGCTCTGACAGTGAGTGATTCTTCCACATCAAGGATCTTCATTCTCTTTCATATTTAACCAAGTCAACTTACCATGGTGGAAATGATACATTTCTAATATGCTGAGGTAATGCAAACACTGTCTTCCTTATTTCTTACATTATAAGAGGGGATCAGATGGGAATAAGGGTTGAATACATTATGGACCTGCATTTCCAAAGCTGGTGGCCGTGGTTTCTCTAAATAATGGTCAGTGATTAGTGATCTTATTAATAAGATAAACAAGGTTTTAGGCAAAGATCTGGTATTGTAGAAAGCAGGTGTCAGCTTCTCTGAACCATGAGTGACCTCAACTTGCATTAGCTGGTATCAATCATAATCTAACTATATTTGAGATAGGTTTTAACTAATAATTAATGTGCTTGGATGCTTTGGCATAGCTCAATAAAAATATGTCTCATTTTTTTGTTTGTTTTAGAAGGTACACTTTCAACCAATATATTATATTTGTTAGTCTTTTAAGGATAAACTAGAGTTACTGCATTTCATTTTATTTCCTTCACCACAAATGTATGAATGAGCATATTTTATTAGTTTTTTCCTCTGGAGATTGAGTGATACTGTTAATTATTAGTGAGAGAACTAATGAAAGGATATTTGGAAAAATAAAACTTAGTGGAATGCCAGAACATTTATTTATTTTTATTATTATTATTTTTTAAAGATTTTATTTCATTATTTTTAGAAAGAGGGAAAGGGAGAGAGGCGGAGAGGGAGAGAGACATCAACGTATGGTTGCTTTTCACCTGCCTCCAGCCACAGACCTGACTGGAGACCTGGTTTGCAACCTGGTTATGTGCCCTGGCTGGGGAATTGAACCTGCAACCTTTGGGTTTGCAGGCCAGCGCCTTGCCCACAGAACATTTATTTTGATAGTATCTTCATCAAGTCTAAGATAGAATCATCTAAAAGAAATGAAAGTCTAGATAAATTTCTTTGGGAGAAGTCTAAGCCTGTCTTTTAGGTATTGTAATATAAAATTAATCATTAGATATGTCCTTTGTCATAAAAAACATCTGCTTTTAACAAACCTATTCCCCTCGGAAAACTATTAGTTTTCAGTCAGTTACTTAAAGTTATGGGATACTCTGAAAAATTATAGCCTGTTAAAGACACTATTTGATCATTCACTTTCTCATGGAAAGTATTGAAATAAACTTTTTACCAGCAAAAATGTCATATTCCATATTATAGTTAGCACAACTTTAACATTTAAATTTTTTAATTTTTTGACCCTAAAGGATATGATTTTCAGAATGTGTATAAAATTACCTTTTTTAATGGAAAACAAAAATTACTAACAAAAATTACTTCTGCAGTCATAAAAATCTATTAAGGTAAAGTATTTTCAAATACAATGATATTTCTATTATTTTATTTTTTATTTTTAAATTCATTTTTATTGTTGACACTATTACCAGATGTTTCCATTTTCCTCCCCCTTGCCCACTTCCATCAACCAACACATTTTCCCTCTGGCCATCAGCACAATGTTGTCTGTGTCTACGAGTTATGCATGTATATTTGGCTGCTCCTTTTACCTTTTTTCAAACTCCCTCCACACACACAGCTGTCAGTTGACAGTGATATTTTTGAAAAGATTAATGGCAATCAAGCTCCCTTTTGCAATAATCACAGTGTTGAGCCTATGTAAAATAGTCATAAAAACAAGTTAAGGGGCTTCCATTGTCTTTAATTAAAGAGGTTAAAATTTTAAACTAATTTTAATAGAAGTCTATCAGAAATGCCTTTGTAGGTTAAACATCAGAAGTATATAAGTCATCTATGAATGTTTGTATTATATTAATGATATAATCCATAAAGCAGTAAAGTTTTGTACTACTCAATATTAATCAATATAGATCATGGCATTGAGAGTCATGACATTTAACACATTATTCTCTTTCCAAAAATGCTGTGTGGACTTCAGTTAGGGTAGCTTCTGATGTTTTTCTTCATGAGTTCTAGTGGGGCTATAAACCATGGAATTGGCTCATTATTTTCAGTTTCTGTTATTACGACCAGCTAACACAACACTTGGTGTCAGCTCCAGTGTCTAGTTGATATTGCAGCTGACGGCCATGGCTTTAGTTTGGAGTTTCAATTTGTCTTGTATCATCACCCTGTAATATCAGTGATCTAATGAACAACTGGCAACTGTGAGGGTATTATATACTATTCCTATCGAAATATTGAAAGCAGATTAGCAAATGCTTTAACTATATATTATATATGATTTTTGCTTAGTGTATTATAAATACAGTACTACTTGATATGGTCTTCCTGGTTGTCCACTGTTTGCATTGTTTTTAGTTTAAATAAAAGGGTTTTGAGTTTGGTTATGTCTTCTATTTTTTATTAAAGAACAATTATACTTTTGCCTGTAAATATATTACCAATAATAGCAGATTCTGTATTCATTTTGTATTGGAAAAAACGTGTATGGGCAACTAACGCAAGCAGGCAGAGATATTTGGTCATCCTTGTTCACCCTGGTGGACTAGGTTCTGGAGGAAGGAAGAGAAATCATAGTGAAACTCCCATATCTTCCTCTGACTTTCCTTTTTCTCCCATTTTCTCTTGACAGGAACTTTTTACCCCTGAATGCAAGTTTAAAGAATCTGTTTTTGAAAACTATTATGTAATCTACTCATCTATGCTGTACAGACAACAGGAATCTGGTAGAGCCTGGTTTTTGGGATTGAATAAAGAAGGACAAGCTATGAAAGGAAACAGAGTAAAGAAAACCAAACCAGCAGCTCATTTTCTACCCAAGCCATTGGAAGGTGAGTGTTAAGTGTGCATTATCCTTATCAAATTTATTATACACTTATTTTTCATATTGATAACTCTGCTTTGGCCATAAGGAACCCTCATGGAATGCTGAAATAGTCTTTATCTTGACCTGGATGGTGGTGGTACACATGTTTATTTACATTGTACATTTAAGATTTGTACTCTTTACTGTATATATGTGTATCTGTGTGTATATATATGTATATATATATACACACATTTACATACACAAATTGATAGAATGTATGCACATATATATTCCATTAATTTTAAAAATGCCAGCAAAAATCCCTCTCTACCTCCTTCTAATGTCTCAAATCCTTACTTCCCCAACTTGTCTAGCCTCTAGAAAAATTAAATTAATTTACTTCAAAAAGATTTTAATTTGTAAGAACATTACAAATCTGTGACAGTGACAATGGATATATTAGGAAAACTTAGTTCTGAGTATTATGGAATAAGTATATTTGCCTATTTTGATGTTATCTAAGCTTAAAGTAATCATACATATGATTATTATACCTGCAGAAAATGAAGAGTTAATAACTTATCCTTTAAAAAATTTGTTGATTTCCATGTCTCCCTTCCAAATTGCGTAATGGTTTAGTATTCTTTTTCTTTTTAAAAAGATTTTGTTCATTATCTTTAGAGAGAAGGGCAGGGAAGGAGGAAGAAAGGGAGAAAAACATCAATGTATGGTTGCCTTTCACCTGCATCCAGCTATGGACCTGGCTAGAGACCTGGTTTGCAACCTGGTTATGCGCCTGGCTGGGAACTCGAACCAGTAACGTTTAGGTTCACAGGCTGGCACCTATCCACTGAACAACCAGCCAGGACTTGGTTTAGTATTCATAATTGTGGCATTACCTTCCTTTACATTCACTGGTAAACAATGAAGTCATTTACCTTGATCAGATTTTCAGAGAGCAGGCTACAAAGTTTTGTTAATTAATCAAAAGTACCTGCATCTTTCTCATTAAATATTCAGCCAAAAGTGTCATTTATTTTTATCTATATAAATTTGCTTGAGAATTACAAAAGAAATTTGTATTGAGGTTTTTCAATATTATTTTCTACTTAAATATTTTTATTTTTTACAGAAAATTAAATCTACAATAAGTAACTAAACATATCAGGCTAGTTTAGACAGTTTGATTTTATTTGTTTTTTATTCCTACATGAAAGCCTTAATCAGCATAAAATATCTACATTGGTTTTATAATCCATACTCTCTAAAGAATAAGATAATTTGAATTATTCAAAGTTCAACATTAATTATATGTGAATTTATAATTTAGCTTTCAGTTTGCCTAAGTTTGGAAAACCACTCTTATTGATTAAAACCATCTTTATAATTTCAATAATATTGACTATCTATCACCCTTAACTAAAGTTGCCTCTAGAACAAGCTATTGCAACCCTAACAATTAACCACCAGGGCATATCCAGGAAAAGAAAACTCATGCCAGAGTATGAAATACGAGTAAATTATTCTCATTATATGATAAATCATAAGGAAAATAGATAATAAATGAGGGATTGGGGATTTCTCTGTTTTTCTAAAATAAGACCTATATATGTACTTTATATTCTTTTAAATGAATTTTGAAAGTATCAGATACGTTCAAATGTAAGTAACTCTAAAGAAATCTTTGATTTTCTACCTTGCTTTGTCTCATTATATTAATTTTTTTTTAATATGGACACAAGAATTGACTAAATTTCTAAAACTTTATCTCTTAGCTTCATAAGTGTAATGAAAATCAAGAAGTCCTTTATGTCTCTCTTAACTGAAGCAAAATCTGAAAACCAACTATGTGGTATATTCAGTAAGAAATGTCAGAGACTCTAAAGGCATGCTGCAATAATATCACTCGATATTTCAATCACACACTGAACTGTTGTTGCTGTTTGTTGTGTGTATGTATATATGAGGAAGAGGGAAACAGTATTTTCAAATAATTAGCAGATAGAAGTACTCTTAAAAAAGCAATAAGGGGGTATTGTAATGATAGAGGTTATCACATAGTACAATTGATAGAGGAAATTAATTTCAAGATTTCAAGACACATCCATACAGGATATAAATTATATCATTGAAAATGTTAGGACAAATTAGCTACATGATTAATTGTTGGTGCTCTGGGACATTCATATCTCTTATACAACTTCAAACTATACAACAAAGTTAATACTCTGATGTTGTCTCCTACTTGAATTAGTGGTGAGAGTAAAAGTGGAAAGTGTTTCAAGGATATTAATTAATTCCTTTTACCACCTTGCCAAGTCATTTAATATAGAGGTCTGATGTACATGAACACTTTCAAATTATGTACTGCTGAGAAATAACATGATCCATTAATGCAAAAGATAAAATTCTACCACCTTGACCAAGGAGAACGTATGGTAGTTCACCCTAACTACACACAAGTTCTCTTCATAAAGTATATTAAGTTCTCACCTAATGTTATCTGTAGGTTTTAGAATTGCAACTTGAAGCCAAACAAAATCTAATGAAACCAACTTTAAGCTAATTGATATAAATAAGAGCTAAGTTCTTACTGTATATTTCTGGTCACAAAAATATCTCCAAACTTCTAAATAAAGACCTATAACACTTTTAAGATTAAACACTGTAATAAATGTGAGCTATACATACATATAAGAAAAATGAATAAAATCAAATAAGATAATTCTTTTCCTACCCAACCCACTTATTCCAGTTCAGGATCAAGAGTGGCTAGAGTCTCTCCCTGCACCTCTGGGCACAAGGTGGGACCCACCCCTTTCATCACAGGGTGCACTCATATCCATTCCACATGCTCTTAGACTAGGACAATGTAGACATGCCAGTTTGCCTCACATGCACTTCTTTGGA
Organism: Noctilio leporinus; assembly: GCA_004026585.1. Lineage (NCBI taxonomy): Eukaryota > Metazoa > Chordata > Mammalia > Chiroptera > Noctilionidae > Noctilio > Noctilio leporinus. The sequence continues at coordinate 28,762 of PVIW01004665.1, read as the reverse complement.
ATTCAGAAAGGAACTGGAGTACTTGGAGAAAACTCACACAGACAGGGAAACATGCAAACTCCACACACACACACAGTGGCCCTGGCTAGGAATCAGGTTTTATTTTGTCAACATTATAATAAAATGAACTTGACCAAATGATGTTATTCTAAGACCAGCTGTCTCATAAACTTTCAAAAAGGTCAAAAGTAGGTTGGGAAAGTCTAATACACTTGTGTTTCTGATAGATTTTTTAAAAATATTTTATTTATTATTTTTAGAGAGAGGGGAAGGAAGAGAGACAGAGAGGGAGAGAAACATCAATATATGGTTGCCTTTCACCTGCCTCCAGCTACAGACCTGGCTGGAGACCTGGCTGAAGACCTGGCTGGAGATCTGACTTAGCAACCTGATTATGTGCCCTGGCTGGGAATGGAACCAGCAACCTTTGGGTTTGCAGACTGGCACTTATCCACTGAGCCACCAGCCAGGGCCTTGATAGTAGATGATTTTTATTCACCTAGTCTCTTCCAAGCATCAAACACTCTTAGATATTTTTCCTATGATATCCAAGAATCATTTTCTAACAAGCTACATGAATTCTTGTTGATTGTGTGACCAGACTCTGTTCAGGCAATTTCTCAGAGCTTACCTGATGTCAGTCCTACTTGCTCTCTTGCCATTGCGTGCTTCTAATAACATCAGTTATAAAATTTTTAATAATATATCAGAAAATGAAGCATAAAAAATAGAAAATGCCACACAGTTGCCTTCAGTTATTTAAAAATCTCTTTTCATAATTTAAGGAAAGGAAATCCAAACACTAATCTTCCAAAGGCCCTGGCCCAAGGAAAGCAAGCTCTGTTATTGTTTTGTATTGCTTTGAAGTTGATACTAGTGTGACCATGTTGCTTTTGAACCACTTAAGAGAAAAATAATGATCTAGGGTGAAAATATGAATAGGAATGAGTGCTTCAAGTGTTGACAGTGCACAGTGGAAGGGAAATCAAAGTTTTTCTTACTGTACAAAAAGAATTAAGTTTAGGCTGCCCATTCTCTACTTTATCTCTCTCTGTGTACGTGTGTATGTGTATGTGTGAGTGGATTTTCATATTTTCGAAGAGGCCATAAGCTCCCATTTCTACCACCTCTCCTAGGCAAACTTCCATGAACACTTATGTACATATTTTAATTATATAAACCAGAGAATGTGAAGGAAGTAATAGTAATGTATTCCATCTAGGGCAAGAAGGTACTGCTTTAAAAGAGGAATCCCTTTCAATGGGATTAGTTTACTTCAGGGACACAAAATTGAGCAAACTTCTGAGGTCTGGGCATATACAAATTTTTGAACTGAATTAGCTAATGTTTCCTTTTCCTTTTTTCTCCATGCCCTCTTTCCTGTCACTAGTTGCCATGTACCGAGAACCATCTTTGCATGATGTTGGAGAAACGGTCCCGAAGGCTGGAGTGACACCAAGTAAAAGCACAAGTGCATCTGCGATAATGAATGGAGGCAAACCAGTCAACAAAAGTAAGACAACATAGCCAGATCCTCACAGGTGTTGTGACTTACTTGTCCTGAGCACAGTTGAGTGATTTATCCATGCCAAACATTCCTGCTCCTGTGGCTGAGCAGCAGCTGGAAGTAAGTGGATGCTTGCTCATTGCCATTTTGAACTTCTTGGTTGCAAATGGATAAATCTCAACCTGTTGCACCTCCCACAACAAGAAGACACCTGGATAACCAGCTAAACTCAGACCATGGAATGCCCTACCAGATATGGAATGCCTTTTTAATACCTTTTCTGTGACTGTGACACTTCATGTGAATGATATACTTCACAAGTACACTCGATACCTTGCCTGCTGACAGCTACCCATAATCCTTTTTGAGTCCTGTTTCAGCAACATCCATGTGTTTAAGTTCAGTTTTATAGCACACAGATACTGAGTAATTTCTAGGTAGAAGCTGTAAACCTGTGCTCTAATGGATTTCTCTCCTTCCCATTTTCATAGGCTGCTTGCTCCACTGTCTGTGACCTTTTACAGGGATTGTTTCTCTTAACCTTGAATGTTGCAGTTGGGATTGTTTAGAGAGTGACCAGGGAATCAGGAAGCCTTCTAAACCTATTATTACAAATTGTATCATAAAGATTAAGAGTGATGTCTCTGGCTCACACTAGCAATTAAACACACATATATGCTCTGTTCAGTGGCAGGTACTGTGCTCCTGAGGTCTGCATTGCCGGGACGAGAACTGTGTCAAACACTGTCCATGGGATGTTCTCTATGGTATGTGTTTGATACCTTCCTATAGTATCTTTGTGTGTGTGTGTTTTATACATATCACAAGCTTACTGGTAATGGTAACATTTGCCTTGCCCAGCGAGCAAGACCCACTGGTTTTTGAGAAAGTGGGTCCAAAGAACTTTGTAGGCCTTGTAGGCCTGATTAAGGTTCATTTTTCATTTACTATTCCTTATTATTTGGAAAAGAAAAAGAAAAAATCAATAATTACAACCTACAAGAGTTGTGCTACTTAAATACATTTCAGATATAATCCTTCCTATTTTTAATGAACCAAACTTAATGCCATCCTGGGTTTTGGCTGCGTTCCACTGACACTCAGCAGAGCATGGGCAAGGCGGCTGTTGTGTTGTTTTCTGCAGCAGCAATGCAAACCTTAGTTATAAATTAGACTTTAATATTTTTTGGTGTTTAATGACAAGTTTTTAAACTGGACACATTAGAAAAAAAGTATTTTTTTTAGCTCAGCATGCTGAGTCAGGTACTGTGTATTTCACCAGTCCATACCTCTAACTCAGCTCCTTAGGGCCCAGACTGCCCTATGGTTGGGATAGAGGTGCCTTGCCATAATCTCAGAACACAGTCTGTTGAATTATTCTAGATAAAATTAAAGGCAAACTAACCTATTCAAACATCAGGTTTTTGGCCCATTCAACTGACTTGCTTTTGTTTTATTGCTTTCTTAATTTCCTTTTAAATAACTCTGACCTTCGGGAAGATAACTCCCAAGAAAGGCCATGAATAGTTGGGACTACACAGTGAAGAAACCATGCAAAATGTGCAATATTGGATATAAAGAATTTAAAAATGTTTAATACTAAACTCTCTGGAAATACATTGTCAATTCTGTGTATACTTAATCAAGTTCAATGTTTTGTTCTCAGAGAAGTTTGAGACCAAAATGAACCTCATTTACAGAAAATTACATGTGGGATCATTATATTGGCCTCTTGTTATTAATTCCATGTGGAAGGATGACCCAGTCACCATTTACCCCCATCTGCACTGTATTTCCTGGGAAATTATTTTGTCACTGCTTTTCCAAGTCTCCATGAGAGTTCTTGCCCAGCATTATAAAACATTGGCCTGCTTAGCTGATTAAATATTTAGGATAAGTTTAATTGTTTATGCTTATTTAATTTTCATATTGGGTTTCATTTTAATAAATAAAAAAAGTTAGCATAGTGTTTGAGTAGATTTATTGTTGATAATGCTAAAATACAAATGCAACATAATGACTCCTTGGACCATTCTTGGTTTTTTGTTTCACTATTTTGAAGCCTATTGTTTTTTTCAACAGGATTAGTTAATGTACAGTAGATGAATTTAATAATAATTTATTTAGGGAAGACATATAACCCATAACATGTGGCAAACTATGAGTACTTTAACTTGAAGTTTCAAGTAAATGGGTTTATAGACACTGTTTATCTCAACACACACACACACACACACACACACACACTTATCAAAAAAACCATTGATTTATTTTTGGTAATCAATCTTACTTGCTGGTTTCCTTTTGCCCTGCAAGACTGCTTATTGGTTTAAACTAAGTCAAGATTTATTTTTCTTTTTTTTTTATTTTTAGAGAGAGGGGAAGGGAGAGGGGCAGAGAGGGAGAGAGACATCAATGTATAACCATTCACAGATTTATTTTTCTAAAAACTGACATTTATAAAAATGTGCATGCATTTTGTTTTTTATATGAGTTGTCATTTATCCCAATGAGTGGATGTCAAAATACTTTCTTCTAATATATGTTTAGACATATTACAGAGGGGTCTTTGTTATTTCTAAGTTAATCTGATCACTTCCTTTATGTCTGGTCTCATCTATTTCACAGAACAAGGGCAGCATTGATGAATTGCATGTAATAGGGTCTGGGTATCAAGAACTGTTGCATACAAAGAGTTTGTCTGCATTGTACAGTTTCTGTGTTTAATATTTGTTATATTCAATTCACAAACATATTGAATAAAATATTTATATGAAGGCATATTAGAAAACATCAAACAACTTTATGTAATGAAATAGCATTGCATCACCCACAAATATAGACATGTCATCTAAATAAATTGGTAAACACAATTTCCCCCTTTACCATACCAAAGAAAATTTTAGGTCTTTGATAATACCTCTCTCACTATTTTTCTGGGATAATACTTGTCTTTTTCCCTTAAAAAGTCATCCTTCTTATATTAAGTGCAGTTTGTCACCATTGATGTGCTGTATAGTAAGTTTGATGGAACTCACTTGTATTTACAGACTGTGTGTTTTGTATCTACATGTACATATATTGATTGTATTGAGTCTAATATTACATTCCATTTGCATGCATATCTGGTGTGGGAAGGTTATTTCTACTGATTTGTTATGGTAGCTGATTGCTTCACCCATCCCTCAGCAATGCTTGGGAATGTTAATGGTTTGGGATATTTCAAGTGATACAACTTTTATTTTCTTATAAGTTTGCTTTCAAAAATGTTTTGCTAAAACTTTATCTAGAACAATTATAGAAGAGATGCAAATGGTCTACCCTATGTAAAGAGTAAATTGTACTGAGCATCATTTCATTATAAATCTGGGAGAATTTAGAAATTCTTGTTCTAAATGTTCATTTTTCCTGAGTGTTTTGGAATTGTGGGTGGCTTCAAGAGCTCCACAATGAGGCCCATTAGTATCTTTCTATGGTCCTTCTAATTGTTTGCCTTGTGAGAGTAAGCAGAGTTTCTTTATCACATCTGGCCAGCTACTTTATTAATGTCTAAAGTACTAGAACAGTTAGATGTTTTCAGGATGACAAGTATCAAATTAGGTTATCTTAAAAAAAAAAAAAAAAAAAAAACCAGCAAAAACACCTTCTTGTTCTTTGTTAAATATGTGACACTTAATTTAAAGCTTTCTTCTTAATATTATAGGGAGACCTAAAGTTTCAGAAGGATAACAGGCTAAAAATTCCATTTTAGAAGGAACTTAAAATATTTGAAAATTATTTTCAATTTCATCTCAAAACAAGACTATGTCTAGGAAAAGCAATTGAGCTAGATAGAGTCATATAAAAATCCAGATGTGAATTGTGTTACTTTGGAGTGAAATACATTTCATTCTTAGTTTACAATGTGGTACACAGGGCCTGTTGGCTGTTGAATACTACATTGGGTTTCAATTTTTGAAAATGAGTCTGCAAATGAAGGCTGAGTTATATTTTGTTTAGTTTTCTTGTTTGTTTGTTTTGTTTTATTTATTTATTTTTCTGGGTTTTCCATACCATTCAGTCTAATTCTGGTATTTGCTGGCAGAGACTGTTTGCATTCGAGTTGGTGAGGTCATTCCTTGCAATGTGTTGAAAGATTCTAGATTAGATCAATGGTGCACGGAGAAAATGGAGTCTTAAAATCATTAAGTCTTATGATTTTAGTGGAATTTTATTGAAAAGCCCTTCTGGAAGAGTTCCTCAGTGATGGATTGCCAAGCAAGTAGGGTTTGTGCCAATATCACTTATAAACTTGTTGCATCATTCTCAATTTACATTAATCTTACTGTAACTTGGAACAAAGTTGAATGAGCAAATGACATTTTCACATTTTCCCTCTTTCTATTTTGTTTGTTCTTGCCCTGCCCTCCCTCTTAAAAAAAAAAAAAAAAAAGGAGAGTTTCTAGCTTAGTAAAAGACTCAAAAGTCAAAGTATAAAATTAAGAAGGGTAGAATGTATGTATTTACATGTAACTTTTTATTTCTTAAACAAACTCATTTCCTAATCTGTTGATGTTTGCAAGCTGCTAGAATCAAAATAGCCACCCACACACACACACAGTGTGGAAAGTTCAATAATTTGCTGCTATATGAACCCAAAATATAGCTGACTCTCATATTTTCAGCTTGTCAAAATTTTAGACATATCACATTCTGAACCTTATAATAAACATTTCTCCATATCTAAACATTTTCTTTAAAAACATAAATGCTGAGGGCATATTCCTTATATTAAAATTTAAAAAGAGCAACACTTTTATTGTAGCTGTAATTAATAAAAAGGGAAAACAAATATAGAGAATTACAAGAAAACTGAGACACATCTAGGGTTATGTGAGGAGGCATAGGAAATTAAGGGCAATTCCAGCAGAGCACATGTTGGCCAACTGCTCCTCAGATGTAAGCCAAATCCAGCTTGCAATTGGTTTGTGTATGCCCCAGGAGTTTAAAATGAGTTTTTATTTTCCTTTTTCAGTTTTACACTGTCAAATACAAAGCAGAATATGCAACAGACATGTATGTGGCCTACAAATTATAAAATACTATCTGGTCCTTTCAATAAAAAATAGAGGTCTGCAATAAGGGAACCTGGACATCACTTGTATTGTGATGGTTGCATAATGTAGTGAATTCCAATGTATCCATCATCAAATAGATCATTGAAATTGCTACTGAACAATTATATTTATTCAGTAAATAACTGAACAATTTATATTTATTATATTAGGTTTATTTGAAGCTTTAAATGCTTAGAGATGAGGAAAGAATGTATTTCTTAACTACTTATGTTTCCCTCATTTTACAAAACTGATATCTCAATTGACATGCTCAGCAATCCAGATAAAATTAATATGGTTGCTCTCCTTAACCTCAGGATAGCAAGAACTTAATAAATTGTTAAAGTATGAGAACACTATTAATATTAGGAAAATCAGCATCAACTACATTTTCTCAAATCATTTTCAATATAAATTATGAGTAACTCAAGCAGATACATACATATTTTCCTCACTTTTGGTGATTTGACTTATAAAGTCCAATCCATATCTCTAGAATATTTACATCATTAAGTAAAATTTCCAAGTAAAAGTTTTTACCTTAAAAATATGAAAATGATTTTAATACATCATTATAGTATTCTACAAAATATAATTCACATTTAGAGAAAATGTGGGTCATTTTTAGTTCTAAATAATTAAAGGTTGCCTAAAGTAATGTGTGCCAGTAGATTTAACTGCAACTATATAAGGGAAATCCAAATTATTGTACATTTTCATAATTTAATATGAATTTCATAGAGCAAAATTTCATCATAAAAAATAAATATTTTGTTCCTACCACTGAAGGAATATTTATAATTTCTATTTAAGGCATTTCTAGATTTTTTAAAATCCTTTGAACTTTTGAGACTGGTGCCATTTTATCACAGCATCTCATCTTGACTTCCATGCAAGACATAATTTTTCAGTAAGTAATGTGAACTTCTAAGTAAGAGTCTTTTAAGAGGAAATTAATACATATTTTTGACCTATCATAAAGCTAACTAGATATTGTTTTTAAAAAAGTCAAGTTATGATGGACTAACTTAACTAGTGAAAAATCAGATTCCTTGTATATGATTTAAAACATGTTCCCAGTTTTTAAAATGTTTAAAAAAGTTCTAGTCACTTTTTTATTAGTCATCAGTTGGTAAGATACATATTGACACAGAGTATAAACAAGTTATGTCACTATTTATTAAGATGTTAAATTGTACATTTTCATAATTTCATCATCTTTGGAGAATCTCCTTTTGTGAGTTTAAAGTGATACTACATAAATGACTTAATGACTAAAAATGCTGCCCCCCCATCCAGCCCATCCAACATGATACTTCATGTGTGTTTGTTTTCAATGTCTCCATATGGAAATAATGGGTGATTAGGAATCCTGGCAAAATACAAAATATAATTAATGAATTTATGTGAGGGTGTACTTTTCCTATATATTCTAAAATGGCCTTTGTTGTGTAGGGATGTGCACTTCTAACAACTACGTAATTCAGCATTTCTCAACTTCAGCACTAATGACATTTAAAGTCAGATTACTCTTTGTCATGGCAAGGCTGTCTTGTGCACTGTAGTGCCTTTAGCAGCATACCTGGCCTCTCTACTCACTAGATGCCTATAGCATGCCCTTCCACTCCACCAGTATGATGATTAAAATTATCTGTAGACATCAGTAATTATTTTCTGGGTGGCAGAGTTTTCCTTGTTGAGAACCACTGATGTAAATTGTGAAAAATAATTTTGCTTCTGGTGTTGTGTATGTAAGAGTTTGCTTAATGCATTTTAAATAAGTATCCAGATTTCATTCAGGCTTTCAGAAATACAAAAACATGCAATAGCCTGTTTGACCTGTACATATGGTGATTATACATGGTTTCCTCTGTGTTTATATGTTCTAATGGCCTACAAAAATAAGAATCCAGTCCTCTCCCATCTAATTGTTAAGGATAATCTGTGCCAAGCCAAATTTCACAAGCATTTCCATTCCATCCATCCCAGCATTCACAGTTTCCACAGCTACATATTCCATTCCCTGCAATAAAATACACAGGAGAATCATTATTATGATTAAAATGTACCAAGTTAAAATATACTATTATAAATAACTGTTCATAATCAAAGCCATTTCATTCATCCTCTGCTAATTTTCTCATTGTGATCTTTCAAACAAGTAATGACATCTACTTGGTGCTACTATCAAGTTAGCATCAATCTAATGGTGACCATAGGTATCACTCTAACTGAGCTTCCATGTCACAATTTGTTTTTCTGTAGAGTATGTTATGTGTCACTTATAAATAAATGCTAAAGAACTTAAAGCTTCTTGACATAGTATGAGGTAGGCTGATCAGCAGGGTTGGAGACAGAAAGTGAAATGTTTATCTTAATGACACACATACTCATCTTTGACCTTTAGACACAAGGAGAACACTGTAACTTATTTAAGAAAATGTATTATATAACCAACTATTAGGCCTCAATAACTCAGGATATCAGTAGCTTTTATACTCCTAAGTTGTTTTCACATTTCTACTCCTCCTCCACACACATACTTCCCACTCCCTAAAAACAACCAACACATCAACCAGTTTTGGTACCTGGCTCATTTTTAAAATAATATTCCATTTTCTTTTTGCAATATGTAAAACAGCATATGTGGAAGTTGGAGACAGTTATTTTGTGGAGTTATCCCCCAAATTATATAATTTTGGTGCATTCATTTGTATTCTTCTATGTCTGGAAATAATATTCATGCTTATTCACAAGTTCTAACCTCCCTTTACATACTTTATATTATTTGGCCCTTAAGTATATATATAGAAGCTGTCATTCCCAGTGATCTACAGCAATATATGATGAATGTCATTTGCCTTTATTGCAAAATACGGCATAGATCAATAGGAGTAGGTCAGTACTGTACCTGTGCAAATGAGACCATCATGTTTGTCACAGTCCCTGTCATCACAGTCGCAGAATTCTCCTGAAATATACCATTCTTCAGCAAAACAAATGCACTTTCCACAGTGACAAGAACCTGAAATCACAAAGGGTATATTGGCTGTCACCACATAACTAAAGGTTTCTGTCTAGAATATAATACCATCAATGCACTAACAATTGGCTTCTAATAACTTATCTTTCAAAGGCAGAAGTATATGGAATAGCCAGTTGCTCAAAAGGGAGCTTTACTTACTGTAATTCATAAAGGTTATCTAGGAAAGGTTTCATTATGGATCTAGACAGTAGCAACTGGCCTTGAGCAAATGTTCTATGGCTCAGTCTAGTTGAAATGTCAATGAGAGCAGAATGTGACTGATTTTTATAGATGGCCTTCTGAAAAGGTGTTCAAAAATAGATGCTTTTTTATTCATTAATTGAATCACTTTCAAAATGCCTGTTTTTAAAAGGAATTAAATAGTAAATTCTATTAAATGATGGTATTTTCTTTTTTTAAAGATTGTATTTATTATTTTAGAGAGACGGATAAGGAGAGAGGCAGAGAAGGAGAAAGCCATCAATTTATGGTTGCCTTTCACCTGCCTCCAGCTACAGACCTGGCTGGAGATCTGGCTTGCCTCCTAGTTATATGCCCTGGCTGGGAATCGAACTAGCAACCTCTGGGTTCGCAAGCTGGAAATGAGGGGTTTTTTTTTATAATTGAAACAACTGCTAAATTTAGTATGCTTATATATAATTGCAGATATTTGTTTATATGATTTTCTTAAAGTAAGGACACACCTGCATATTGGGTGATTCATTAAAGTGCTAAAAACACACACAATCATTAATGTATATTTGACTTATTAAATCTTATCAGGATTTCCTGCCATAATCCAGGATAGCTCTAACCACCTGCCCAACTGTTCATCTTTTATGAGAGTCTTGATCCAACTACCTTTCTCATTACTTAATCCATTTCCCTTCTTATTACTTTCTGCCTAATTAAAAACTTGCTCTTTGGTAATTAAAATAATTTTGGTTTTCTGAGAAACAATTTTATTAATGGTACAATTGGAAAGGAAAATATAGATGTCAAAGAAAGAAGAAAGTTCTCCCAGTCTAAATGTCTTTAAATGACAGGCTAAAAACCCTCACATGGAAAAATTACTTCTATAATAGCCATATACTTTGATAGACTATTTGGCAAGTGAATTCCAGTTTTAAAAGTCTACTAGTCACTGAAATACTTAGAATAAAAAGTGGGGATTGAACTTTATATGTGTTATGAAAAACTAGCTTTTCTTGCTCAGCATTTCCCTCAGCTGTGTTGTCCTTTCCTGTTTGTCAATTCTCAGTTCATCTTAGAGGTGAAAAATTATTATACTGCTTGTGAAACTAAGAGTAGCATAGCATGTAATAATAACACAGTGCAATTGTTATTAGTGTGTCTTATAGCACCTGTGTTTTAGAGTGGCCTGTCTGTTTTCATAAATAACCGGGGGTCAAATTGCCCATCTCTTAAAAGGGAAAAGTTTTGGGAGAGGACTATTTCTGACTATTAGCCACATGACTGCCAAGTAGTGACACATTGCTCAACTCAGCATGGATGTGACCCACTCACACCCATGAGGTACAGTCCCACCATAGGGAGCAGCTGGTCCATCCTGATATGAACTCTAGGGTAGTAAATTCATAACCGCAACACCATTACATTAATCCATTCCTTTTCTTTCTCAGTATAAGGACCCTTAAGAATAATCTAATCTCCCTTCTTTGCTTCTTATTGGCTTCTTTTCCTGAGGAATGAGCCATATTTTTTCATTTGTCTTCAGAGCATCCTTATGACTTAAGAACAGGAAAGAAATGAGATTCTTCTGACTTCAAAGATGATAAAATGGAAGTATAGAGAAGATAGAGGAATTGCTCTCAGGCCACATGGACAATTTTTTAAAAAGTTAAGATTTCAATCTTATTCTACCTACTATCTACCTACCTGCCTATCTGCAATGACTCTCACAAGAAAAACTTGTATATAGTTTTAAAAAATGAGTTATGTGTTCCTACTGAGTGACAGCTATGTTGGGTGAGGCAACTAGGACACTTATGTATTTAGTTTTTGAAGCCTAACTTTTACCTTTACCCTGTCTCTTTTCAGGGATAGAGAACTGGCCAGGGTAGGTGGAGGAAAGGGACAGGTAGATGGGTGGATGTACCATGGACTTGATGTAGGACTTAGCATTATTATTGTGAATATTCTAAGGAGACATTTAATGACATGTGATTATAGCCACTCTTAGGCAGCATCGTTAGGAACATCACAGGTAATGACCTGGACCTAGCTTGAAGTTATCAAGGTAAAAATGTTCATTATGGGGCCTGGCTGGTAGCACAGTGGATAAGGCGCCGGCCTGCAAACCCAAAGGTCACAGGTTCGATTCCCCAGCCAGGGCACATAATCAGGTTGCAAACCAGGTCTCCAGTCAGGTCTGTGGCTGGAGGCAGGTGAAACACAACCATACATTGATGTCTCTCTCCCTCTCTGCCTCTCTCCTTTCCCTCTTTCTAAAAATAATGAAATAAAATCTTTGAAAAAAAATGTTCATTATGTACTTACTCTTGAATACAAATAAATACCCAAATAACAAACAGCTGATGAATTATATGAGGGGTCACTCCCAAAAACAGTATTTATAAAAATGGTGTATTTAGTCTTACATGTTTAAACTGGAATCACCTTCAAAGTACATTCCATTTGATGCAGTACACCTATTGAGATGATTTTTCCACTGCTCAGAACAGTTTTTGAAGTGATCGATTTTATGCATTTTAGTGCTTCTGCCATTTTTTTATTCCACCTCTTCCACATCAGCAAAACATTTCCCATTGAAGAGATTTTTTATCCAGGAAAACAAAATAAGAATCACTCTAGGTGAAATCAGGTAAATAGGGAGGGTGGGGCATGGGGCTCATGCTGCTTTTGGTGGAAAACTGCTAAACATTCATGGTGTGTGGGCAGGTGCACTTGTAAATCACCCATCATGAAATGGGCAAATATGTTGAAAAAAGTCTTCAAAAAATTCACTGAAACTGAATGCAGACTCTCAAAACAAGGCCGGCTGGTACACTAATACAGATGCATGCCTAGAACACTAACCTAGTAACGGAAGCCTGCACTACAAGAGGCCCACCATCCAGAAGAAAATTACAGTTTTTTGGGGTCCCTCTTGTACCACATATTCCTCAAAGGTAGTAGCTAAGCTTAGTTAGAGGACACCTGGCTCTAAGCTCGCCTCTCTGGTTATTCACATAAACAGCAGTTTGAGTCTGAGGGCAAGCACCTGTGTTAGCTGCCTCATGAACAAAGTGGACTTTTTTTTTTCATTCATCAAGCCTGACAAAATGCTGCAACCTGACATCCCAGCAGGCGGTTTTCAATATTGTACTAATGACTCTGTTCCTTATGAAGGTCACAACAATGTATCTTGTTTTAAATTTTTCTATGGAGTGATTTATTGTCTTGGCTATAAATTTGTAAAGAAATAAAATGCTATTTCTTCATCGTCTCCTGAGGTGACAGCTTTATTCTCAGCACACATTTCAGATTTATCATTCTGGTGGAAACAGTTGGGTACAGGTTGCTAAGCGGTGTGCCACAGTGGCCTCAGGCCCACGGCTTCTACCTGTCCCCTAGTCAGAGAAAGAAAAACACTCCAATTTACTTTGTGATAATCAGGGTTAGGGGTTTTCGTTTAGAGTTTTGAGGAAAAATATATGGAATTCTGCAACTCCATAAAATCTGTCAGGAAATAACTGGACCCAGTCAAATACTTGTAATAGGCTTCACCTCTTTGTTACAATATCAAAAGCCTATGGTCTATTTTATGAGTTACTCTTTCTGCAGTTCTTGTGGTGGGGGTGAGGAGGTACCCTCCATGGATACAAAAATAACTCCTGCCTCTGCACAACCTCTGTGCACAGTTGCATGGCCTCAGTTTTAGGCTCATTCTCTCCACAATCAGGAAAGAAAGGAGCTGACAGCCAGCCGCTGCAGACAATAGAAAGCCACCAGCATCACTGACACCAGCCTTAAAACATGCAGCTGTAGGCTTGAGGCAGTTTTATAATTCATTTTGCATTTAAAGACTAAAAACTCTCAAACAATTAAAGGATAAAAAGTGGTTTAAAATATATGCTTTCAACCCTGTACTTATCTCTAGGTAGGTATAGTTCCATTACCTGAAACAATTTGAAAAAAGTATTAAAGAGAGCGATTTTCTTGTTTTGTTTTGAGAAAATGCCTTTGAGTTCATACATTTTTTTGGCATTTTCTATATTTGTGATGCTGAAAAATAGACTCTCTCCTCAGAATGTAATGACTTTAATAAGAATGTATTATTTCTTGAAAACAAACTACTTCTTCTTTTGCATAAACTTCAATTTAGGAAATGATACACTGGTATTCACTACCCAGCTGAGCATGGCTTTATATTTTCTTCCTGTACCTACAATTGGACATAGCTAGCAAAGACAGACTTACAAACAACTGTAATTATTTGATAGTGTGTCTAGTAAACATCCACATAGATTGGCTGATTTTTAAAATAAATAGTTATAAACAAGCTTGAAAATATTATAATACAAATGAATTGCCTCATTCAGTAGAGTTTTTGTGTAAAGTTTAAAGTTTACATCCTTATACCAAAGATAATGCCATCATGAAAATGACTGAAAAATATCTAAGCTATAGGGCTCTGTGCTTGAAACTAGACTCAGTTAAAAAAAAATGTAATTCAAGCAAGTTAATCATTTTCAGTACTATTTTATACACAAGATACTCCCTTCTGATCTGATGATGTTTATTTCTTCACTCCTGCTTCCCCTTTGAAAGTTAATTCTATTCCTACCCCTTTCCTGTTCTTTTTGTTAATTTCTTCTTCTGCAATTCCTTCCGTTTCTTCCTTTTAACTTCTCCTTCCTCCTTTTGGTTTTCCTACGAGGACTTATTAAACATGAAGCAAGTGTTCCCAAGGGCTGAGAACCCTTGAGAACTGAAATGGTGCAAGATTTGTTTAGGACATGGAATTAGAATGAATTTAATAGGAGAACAAGCAGAAACAACGTGATTGCTTCAAATGCATTTCAGTGCCACCTGAAATTGCATTAGGTTGAGGCATAGCCTCCTGACTTGAGCAAACACCAGCCTCAAGCACAGAATTCCTGGAAACAAAGGACATGGTTATAGTTTAAAATGGACATGTTTGTATCAATTTTCAGCCTTCCTCCTGGCACCATATGTAGTCAGCTTTCATCTGATTGTACTTTTGCAATTACACCAAGATTCCTCTTTTACTGAATAGTATTGACCTTGAGTGATAGGTAAAGCAATAGCCACTGACTGCTAAGGGGCATGGTCCTGTGACACATTCTGCTTCTAAGACCTCCTCAGCATGTCAGCTTTGCTTCACTGTGTTTTCTTTAGAAAGATACTGCCTATGACTCCTGAGCCAGGGTAGGTATTGGAGGGTTAAATGCAGCTTTGGGTATAGAAGTCTAAAAATGGGGATTGGTTGTTCTACAAGGAGAAGATGGGAGGTGAAGAGATGTACTGGCAAACAATGTCTAATTCCAGGCAGGGCAGCTCCCTAACATTTGGTGAAAATTCCAGGAGCTTCCAGCATGTTTTATGCATTTCTGGGCTCTGCTATTTCACAGGTGAACTCAATGGCCTATTGTTTTGCGTTTGGTGGGGGAGTTCATTCAGTACCCAGTATACCTTATTGTACTTTCTTCTTTATACAATTATTTATTGTATTTCATTCACAATGAGGTTGTATACAAGTAGCTGAAGATCTTTTCACATGCAGCCCATCTCACGTATTTCATTTCCTTGGATACTAAACTTCATGTGGTTAACTTTCAAGCTTACAGTCTGGTACAAGTGGAGGACAGTGAGTTTTCATTCCCCTAAAGTGCATTCTAAAAGAGATGTTAGCTGTATGCAGCTGTATAAACTGTGTGTCACAACAAGGATCCAGTCCAAGCTCCAGCAGAGAAACTCACCCTTTCCTGAGCACAATGTGCCATCTGCTGATTCACACAGACTCTTGCTCAGTTCCTCTGTCATGTTACACTTCCTGGGATGTTGGCAGAGCTTTCCGAACCATCCTCTCTCACAAATGCAACGACCACAGGAACACATGCCATGGCCTGCGAAGCAATCACAGGGGTGGTGAAAAAAGGAAGTGAGTAAATATTCAGCTGAATCACAACTTATAAAAAAGAAATATGCAAAACATAGGATCTCATTTCCTATCCAGGAAACACACTTTCCCTTAATGCATAGTCAATAGAGCATGTAATCATTTTTAAAAACTTCACAATAAAGTTTTAGCTTCATGTAATACATTGAATGTAGCAAGGGAGACAGGCTCCAGAGAGGGGAAAAAACAAAACAAGACAAAAAAAAAAAAAACTTAAAAAGGGATTTTTTCCCATCTTTTCTTGATATGAAATAACATCATTTGCATTTTTATTAGTATGGACTCTCAGTGCTTGTCTTCATTGTGCACAACATGACATTCAGACCAATAATGCAGCTTTTATTGATTGCAACTTTATTGTTTACAAATAAAAATAAAAGGCTAATTTCCACAAGAATGGTATCTAGTATGATATTACTGTATCTGTGTGTCTCTCTACTTACTAATAAGAACAAATATAAGTGTAAGTAACCATGTCTCTCTATTATTACCTAAAAGTTAAAAATGGCATGAGGCTTAGATTCATATCTCAAACTTTCTTTTCCTTTTGTTTCTGTCATTGGTTCCTGGTTTGGGAACTATTTATCTTTTGGTTATATATACAATGTTGTATTTGTGCCAGTTATGCATAGGCATATACAACTGTCTAGTTGATTGCCACCAACATTATTGAATTACATCATCTTCCACTTTAGTTTCTTTTTTCCAAAAAAGGGTTTATCCTTTTGTTTATTTATTTAAAAACTTTTAAAGATTTTAGAGAGAGGGGAAGGGAAAGAGGCAGAGGGAGAAAAACATCAATGTATGGTTGCTTTTCACCTGCCTGCAACTACAGACCTGGCTTGCAACCTGGTTATGTGCCCTGGCTGGGAATTGAATCAGTGACCTTTGGGTTCGCAGGCCAGTGTCTGTCCGCTGAGCCACCAGCCAGGGCTATCATTTTCTTTTTTAAAGTGTGTATTACCTTATAGGCAGATGTCTCCAAACAGGACAAACAAAACAGCTATTTGGCAAAATTTTACTGAGTCTCTATTATAAACAGATCATTTTTGCTAAGCACCAGGATATGAAAAATGTACCTCTTCTATAATTTTATACTTTGCATTCTACTAGCATCTAACATTGATACTTCTCAGTTGCATATATAATGTTCTTTCTAAAAATTATTCTTCTATATGGTCCATTTCTTTTAATGATATAACTTTCAGTCACCCAGTTCTAAACTTTTTTTTTAATTTTTAAAAATATTTTATTATTTTTAGAGAGAGGGGAAGGAAGAGAGACAGAGAAGGAGAGAGACATCAATGTATGGTTGCCTTTCACCTGCCTCCAGCTACAGACTTGGCTGGAGACCTGGCTTGCAACCTGGTTATGTGCCCTGGCTGGGAATCGAACCAGCAATCTTTGAGTTCGCAGGCTGGTGTCTTATCCACTGTGACACCAGCTAGGACTAAAAATTTTTAAATAACATTGAATCTCCCTTACTTCCCTCATCTAAAGAGCTACCATATCCTGTTGAAACTATCTCCAAAATATCCACTCATATCACCACCATAAACCTTTGAGAAACCTTCCTATCATGTCTTTCTCCAATACTCTTGCTCACAGTTCCTTTTACATCAATCTACTTACATTACAGCCTTGAGAGATACTTTTCCAACCTTAAAATATTTCCTCTTGCATATACCTCTTTATCCAACCAAACTGACCTTCTTTTTGTTCTCTATACATTCCATGTGCTTCTGAATTCATGCCTTTGTTTTGCTAGAAACATCCTCTTGCTCTCCTGGTGTTAACACATCCAGGTCCTGATTAATTTTCAAAGTTCTGTGAAGAATTTTCTAATATCCCCAAGTGAAATTCATCTCCTCCTCCAAATTTATTATTTTTGACTTTTATCATGGAAATTTTTGTCTTCTACCCTGTGATATATAATTATTTCTCAGATAAATTCACTCCTTCACTAAATTCCTTGAAAGTAGGATTTACCTCTCATTCATCACTGTAGTCTTCAGAGCGCCAAGCACACTGCCTTAGTTATAGTGGATCCTCACAAAACACCTGTAGATTGAGTTCATTTTTAAACAATAAATCCTCATTTTAGGAATAAATAAATCACAACTGAGAACTGTAAACTGAATCCAGGACATGTTTACAACTCATCTGGTTAATGAACTGTCTTCAAGACCGATGGACAGTTCTTAGATGACTATTTTATTTCTATGTTTTGTAGAGTGGAGTGAAATTAGAAAATTGGTGTTCCTTAAAAGCTACACATTCAATCAATAATTATTAAATTGGCTATATCTTGACTTTTCCAATAAAACAAAAGTCCACTTAAGTTAAAAAAGCTGTCCATCTTTAGGGGCAGATAGTCTGGGGTACAAAATAAGTAAGGAAACCATAGAGAGAATTTAGTACCCAGCCCATCAAGCTATGGATTTTTCAAATGTCCAAATTTCTTATTGACTCAGGTTAGTAAATATAATAATCAGTTTATCATAATTACAATCATTAAATTTCTATGACAGAGAAAGGCATTCTGATTTTGACTTAGAATATCATGGAGAATAATTCAGTGGTACCTCACAGCAAATAATTTAGTATAAATTTTACATATAAGAAAGAATAGGTGATATTTTAAATTTAATAGTGCATTTTTTACAACTTTTTACAACATTAACTTGACATCTAGCCCAGACAGTAGTCAAAATGCATTGGTATTTACATGTTTTAATTTGCCATTTACATAGCTTCCCTTTAGTTAAAAAAATTTAAACTTTCAATAATATTTTCCTTATAAATTTTAAATATGTAAGCCTACATTCAAGAGCTATTTATTGAGCACCAGACACTGCAGTAGATCAATCCTTATAGTACGCTCAGTCTGCTAGGGGAAAAAAACAAGTAACAATAGATGAACAAATGCACTTAAGCAATGGAAGAATTAAAGAGGGTGCTAGTACATTCAACAGTGGAAACACTGTTAGCTGCAGTTGTCCATGACACCCAAGGGATGAGAAGCAGCCAGAGAGGCAGTATTCAAAAAAAAAAAAAAAAAAAAAAAAAAAAAAAAAAAAAAAAAAAAAAAAAAGGAAGAAAGAAACTAATGGAAAGTTTTGGGAATAAGAAAAAACTTGGTATGTTACAGCCAGTAAAAAAAGGCCAATGATATCAAAGAATAATTATTAAGAAAAATGGAGGAAATAATAAAGTTGGAGAAATACTCAGCAATGAGAACATAACAAACCTTTATTCTTGGTAAGGTATTTAAATTTTATTCTAATAGAATTGGGAAACCATAGAAAAGTGTCAAGCAAGAGTGATGTGATATAATTTACCATTTATAAATTTATTTTGACAGCTAAGTGTGAGAAATGAAGGTGTGTTAGGAAGAAGTGAATCTGGAGAAAGTGAGAAAGTATTGTAATAGACTAAGTAAAAGGCTACAGAGGCTTAAAGTATCATGGTGGCAGAGCAAGTGGGGAAAAGTGAATGGAGAACTACATTGGTAGTGGTGACTATGAAACTTGTTGAATGAAATGTACCAGGTGAGAGAAAGAAGGACTAGTTTCCTGGCTATGATGTATATGTTGACTAATGATGCTACTTATTAGTTATGGAAGCTGTAGGATGGAGAGGTTGAGAGCAGCAAATCAGCTCTGTTTTGAGACTGACGTAATTGAGATAATCTTTTTTTTTTTTTCATTTTCTTTTAAGGAATTTTATTGGACATTTACCTAAGAGTAGAATTTTGGGATCTTAGAGTATGTGTAAGTCCATCTTTAGAAGAAACAACCAAATAATTTTTGAAAGTTGTTCTAACACCCACTATAAAAGCATGGAAGTCCAATTACTCCCCATCCTCATCAACAGTTAGTATTGTTGGTGGTTTTATTTTATGTCATTTTATGTGTGTTTTGTTTTTGTTTTCCTTTTATGTTTTTACATGGTGTACTCTTTTATTAAAATTACTATTTAATTACTATTATTTTTTTAAAGATTTTATTAGTTTTAGAGAGACTGGTAGGGATAGAGGCAGAAAGGGAGAGAGGCATCTATGATTGCCTTTCACCTGCCTCCAGCTATGGATCAGGCTGAAGACCCAGTTTGCAGCCTGGTTATATGCCCTGGGTGGGGAATCAAACCAGTGACCTTTGGGTTTGTAGGCTGGCACCTTATCCACTGTGCCACCAGCAGGGGGGCTACATGGGGTACTCTTAAGACAACCATGTGGAAATTCAGGGAAGCAGTTAATGTGAGCCTTATGTTGAGGACAGGTTAGGGCTAGGTATGTACATGCTGTTGTTTCTAAAAGTAGATGCATCTAAAGCTTTGGAAATGAATGAAACCATCTAGCCAAAAAAAAAAAAAAAAAAAAGCTTTGGGAAATTCCAATCATTATTTAGGGTTAAGATAGAGAAAAAGTCAGACAAGTATGAACATTTAGTAGCACAACAGGAGAAAAATAAGATGATTATGTTGTCTCATAAAATAAAAAAAGAAGATCATTAAGAAACCTAATAAATGGAATAATCCTGAAGACTGGAGTTAAAAATTTAATACCCTAATAGTTGTTTCACTAAGCTTTTGTTGGATCAACCCTGTTCTGTTGCCACCTAGGGCTCTGAGTAGATCTCCCAGGGGTTGTAGAACTATTGTAGAAATTATGTATATATGTAATTTTGGTGAGAACATTGGTAGAATCCAGTGATAAATTATTTTCTTATAAGTATGCAATAACAGATTATTCTAGAACAAACTTGTAAGGAGAACCAGCCTAATGACCATTTAAAATCCAATGAATTTGCCTTCACCTGACTTCTCAAGTCCTTCACATAGGTGAGTAGTTTTCCATTCCATCTCCTTTCCAGTGCCACTCATTTTCACCCAGACACTTACCCTATCTGTGTTTTTTGTTCCTATTTTTTCCTCACACCAAAATATTCACCAAGAATTCTGTATACATGTGTTGTCCAATTTAAATTTATTAAGTAAAATACAAAATTCAGGTTCTCAGTTGTACTAGCCACATTTCAAGTGCTCTGTAGCCACATGTGACCAATGGCTATTATGTAGGATAATGCATATTTAGATAATTTTCATCATCTTTGAAAGTTCTATTGGACAGTTGCTCTAGACAATGACCTTTTCCAATGGCATTCATTGGAAACACATTTCTTTAAAACATTGAAATGATCATTCTCAATTGGGAAACTGAGACATTATGGAAACTAATTGTATCAGATATGAGAATCTGCCTGCCTAATATTCTTCCATTTTTGTTAATAATAGAATGATTTTTTTCTTTTTCAGGGCAATGATAATATTTCCATATGAAAAATGTTTTATTACCCAGGCTCCTTTTTGACCTAGAGGTACCTCAGAGCTCTAACAAATGAAAGAAAAGAAAACCTTCTGGATAAAATTTCCAGGAAAGTGATTGCCTTCTAAAGAAAATGGGTCAGACTTAGCCAGCATATATCTTTTGCCCTTTCTTCTTTTTCCTTCCCTTTTCTTCTTTTCTGAAAGATGGATACAACTTGAAATTTTCTATGACCATGACAATAAAAGTTATACTGAAAGAACAGAGTAAAGGAAAGATAGAAAATGTATGAGTGTTGGGGTCTCCCTGGGAAGGGTGACCCTGCACAGGCCAGGCTAAGCCTGTATGATCTGGCTGGAAAGCTGGGTGCATACAGACCTTGGGGCCCCAGTGGGAATCTGGCCTTGAGGATATTCCATACATCCTTTGAAGTCTGCCTTGTGACCTAAACGTCCTTAAATTGTGTATTGCACCCACAGTAGATATTAAACTTTAACCCATATGTAATCTCACTCTCCCTAAAATTCTATAGGCCACGTGAAGTTCTTGGCATCACCTTGTGTAACAGACCATAGCCTAAAGTGTATTATCACATTCTTCCTATTGTTAACTTAACAACTCCCTTTCTATAGAATATTCTTCTATGGTAATGATTTATGGTGTGTACATGCACCTCCAACCTTGTGCAATCAATAAAAACATTTGGAGGAAGGCAATTGAGGCATTTGTCTATCAGACACTTGTGGCATTCTCTCCCCTAGCACAAGATGCCCAGGAAGCATTCATTTCATCCACTGCCCTGAGGGATCTCAGTGGGTTGGAGGTCCCTGACATATGGGATATTGATGGATCTCAGGTAATTACCTCAATATTCATTTCTGAAGTGATAAACTGCAGACTTATTTGTATAAATTACCTTCAGCCAAATACAATCCCAACTAGTACACTTACAAACTTTGAAAGAGGCTTATGATTTTGATATGTAATTTAAAGAAGATCCCATTACTGACTATATTATCCCACTAAAAAAGATATGGTCTGAGTGAGTGGCCTGAGGTCTTACTCAGTATGAGAAATTCCATGGCACTGGGGCTTCCTGCAATTATGATTATATTCCAATCACATCTGTGAACTCAAGAACACCCTGAAGGAACGTAAGTTATTGTGTAACTAAAAGGTGACTCTTCATTATCCTCTCTTATTTTTTAAAATAGGACTCATGGCAGCTATTCCAGGAGCACTAAAGAAAAAAGAAAAACTTGATGTGGTCCCATTTGTTTATTTATTTATTTATTTATTTTTGGTTTCCCTTACCTGAGGAACCATATCAAGATGAAATATTTGCTACAAACAATGTCTGAGATATTACTATATATGTTTTCTTATTTGGGGGGCTTCAAGTCTAATATTTAAGTCTTTAATCCATTTTGAATTTGTTCTTATGTGTGGTATGAAAAGGGGTCTAGTATCATTTTCCTGCACATATCTGTCTAATTTTCCCAACATCATTTATTGAATAAGCTATGTTTAATTTATTGTATGTTCTTGTATCCTATGTCAAGCCTATAAAGGTTTGAGTTTATCTTTGGGCTCTCTATCCCTATCCTGTCCCATTGATCTATACGTCTTTTTTTTATGTCAATACTATGCTGTTTTGATTACTATGGCCTTATAGCATAGTTTCATATTAGGTAGCATGATTCCTCCAACTTTGTTCTTCTTTCTCAAGACCACTGTTGATATTTGGGGTATTTTGTAGTTCCTTATGATTTTGTGAAATATTTGTTCTAGTTCTGTGAAATATGTCATTGGTATCTTGATAGGAATTGCATTGATTCTATAAATTGCTTTGAGTAGTATGGATATTTAAATGATGTTAAATCTTCCTATCCATGAACACAGTATATGCTTCCATCTATTTGTACCTTCTTCAATTTCTTTTTTTACATGTCATAAATTTTCATGTACAGGTCTTTTAGATCTTTGGTTAAATTTATTCCTAGGTATTTTTATTTTTTGAAGCAATTGTAAATGGGATTGTTTTCTTGATTTCCCTTTGCAATTGTTCATTATTGGCATATAAAATGCAACTAATTTCCATATATTAATTCTGTATCCTGCTACTTTATTAAATTCATTTGTCAGTTCCAGTTCTTTCTTGGTGGAATCTTTAGGGTTCTCTATGTACAATATTATGTTATCTGCAAATAATTACAGTTACAGTTATTTTCTAATTTGGATGCCTTTTATTTCATCTTCTTGTCTGATTGCTGTAGTTAGGACTTCTAGTACCATGTTAAACTAGAAAGGTGAAAGTGGACATCCTTGTCTTGTTCCTGATATGAAAGGGAATGCTTACAATTTTTGACCATTGAGTATGATGCTGGCAGTGGGTTTGTTATATATGGTCTTTATTATGTTTAGGCGTGATCCCTCTATTCCCATTTTGCTGAGAGATTTTTTATCATAAATAAGTGCTGGATTTTATCAAATATTTTTTCTGAAAATATTACTATGATCATGTGATTTTTTCCTTCATTTTATTTATGTGGTATAGTGTATTTTGTATAACAAAGGAAACCATCAACAAAATAGAAACAATACACTGAATGGGGAAACATATTTGTTGATATATCTACTAAGGGGTTAATATCCAAAATATATAAAGAACTTATAAAACACAACACCAAAAAAATTCAATTAAAAATGGGAAAAGAACCTGAATAGATATTTCTCCAAAGAGGACATACAGAGGACAATAAATATACGAAAGGATGTTCAACATTACTCATCATCAGAGATATGCAAGTTAAAATTACAATGAGCTATCATCTCACACCTATCAGAATGGCCACCATCAATAAACCATCAAACAGCAAGTGCTAGTGGGAATGTAAAGAAAGGGAAACACTTTTGCACTGTTGGTGGGAATACAGATAGATGTAGCCACTCTGGAAAGCAATGTGAATATACCTCAAAAATTAAAAGTTTAGCCACCTTGTGATTCAATAATTCCACATTTGGGAATTTATCTGAAGAAACCCTAATTCAAAAGAACATAAGAGTATATTCATTGCAGCATTATTTATAATAACCAAGATTTGAAAGCAGCCTTGTGTCCATCAGCAGATGAGTGGGTAAAACAACTATAAGACATTCATACAATGGAATATAACTGAGCTGTGAAAAAGAAGAAAAATTTACCCTTTGTGACAGAATGGGTATACATGGAGAACATTATGCTAAGTGAAATAACCTAGTCAGAGAAAAACAAATACTATATTATTTCACTCATCTAATAAAAAACTGAACTAGCAAAATAGATACAAACTCATAGATACAGAGCAGGCTAACAACTCTGGGGAGGGTTGGAGGGGGTGGATAGATTGAGCAAACAAAGTAAAAGGACTCATGGACACAGATAATATTGTGGTGATTATGGAGGGGAGTGGGGTATGTAGAGGCGAAGAGTCTGTAAGGGAGATAAATGGTAATGGACATAATACAATGAAAAAAAACTACTAAAAGAAAGAAGAAAAGCAATAAGTATTCAATTTCTTATTCTCATCCTGGTATACACAGTACAGGAGAGAGAGCTTTGATTAATATTATTTTAGGCTAAAAACAAACACATGTGAGCCAACCTGTATATACATTTTTTGTGAAATACTAAAGTCATATACCACTAAAAGTGAGTACATTTTAAGTACTATCACTCTGTACAAAGCATGTTTTTAGTAGTGACTTATTTGATTTTAAATGCCCATGCATTTATAGTTCATGTAAAATTTTTATTATTAATAAAGATATTTTGAGAGGGTCCACATATGTTTCCATGAGCATTAAATATGACTTCCCCATAAGCTAATTAAATGAAGAATGGTTTTACTTCATACTGAATTTCTTTTTGCCAGTGATTTTCAGGTTGTAATTCTGGTGTAATCAAAATTGAACTGCTTAAAGTTATGTAATCACTTACATTCACCTTCAGGTACAATCGTTAATTTATCTCAGTCTACCAGAATTAGCTTAATCTTCAATGTTAATCTTCAATGTTAGGAAGGAGAATAAACAACATTGGTTATCAGTTCTCCTGTGCCTGCGGATTAGGTTTATGGATATTTTCGCTTTCACTGCTTGTTTGCTGAAATGCTCTTTGGAGTCAGGAACTTGCATTTTGCTCTGAACATACTGTGGATACAAAGGGTTGCAATTCATTCCTGCAGGTGAAAGGCTGTAGAAATGATGACTCAGTGTCTGGTGGTGAACTGAGAAAATTAGAAAAATTGGTGATTTTCTATTTTGTTTTTCTCTGAAGCCACATTAGCAGGATGCTATCAGTGAGTTTCACACACTCATAGTAGTAAGATCCACTCACCACTGGCTGCCACATAATGGGGCACTAAATAGTTGCCGTTCCTTCTCTGACACACAGAAATGCCAATTTGTAGGATGCTAACTTCCTTCCACAACACTTTGTAATTGGTGCCTCATGATACTTTAGACAGATGGATTGTTTTTGTCTTGTTACAGAGATGGACACTTCAATCTTTTGCTTTCTACTACACATATAGGGCATTCATTGACTGTCCACTTATCACATAGTACGAGGCATTTTTACCATAATGCCAACAGGTGAGCATTATTTCCCTTATTGTGCACATAAGTAAACTAAGAGAAAGAGACAAAATGACTTATCCAAGTAATGAAAGCTAGTAGAAAATAGAGCCAGAATCCAAATGCTGGTCCTTTGAATATGAGGTTCACTTTCATATTGCTTAGGGACATTGCCTCACTTGGCTTAAAAGAAAATGGTTACTTACATTCACTTAAATCTTATGTGAAGAAATGTAGTAGAGATGGATGTAATACAACAACAATAAAATTAAAAAAAAAAAGAAAAAAGAAATGTAGTAGAGTATATATATACACTAACTGAAGGGAGTGAACATACCATAGAATGTGGGCTTCCTCCACACAAAATACCAAAATACCCAAAAATTATTCATAAATCTAGATTTAAAAAACTACCTCTTAAAAAAACCTGGAAGAAAACAGAACAAAATTTTATCAGGTATTAATTTTGGCTGATGGATTTATAGGTGATTCTTATTTTGCTCTTTATATTATTTATATATTAATAAAACATTGTGTTGAATAGAAAAACATTAATATAAAATATTTTACAATATCCTGATATCTAAAGAGAGCAAAGTGAAATAAATGGAGGTGAAATAATATATATTTTTAAGTGATAAATGAATAAATAGAAAAATATTCCTTCCCAAGAATGAATTCAAGAGCAGCTGAGAAAAAAATCTGATGTAAGAAAATGAAATAAATATATTCCTTCAACATATCAAATATTTTTTCACTTCTGTGCCTTGCTTAGATTTCCCAGGCCTAAAATATTCATATTCAATTTTCAAACCTATGCATATCAGCTATTCAAGGCCCACATCAAATGTTAACTCAAACTGAAATTAATATTGCATGCACTCCTCCACCCCTTAACTTATAATTTATTTAAAACAGTTTTTACCATGGACATGGACAACAGGTGGGATTGACTTTGGGGGGAATGGGTGGGTGGGTGGGGGGACAGAGGGGAGCAAAAAGGGGATGGATGTAATACAACAACAATAAAATTTAAAAAATAATAATAATAAAATAAATAAATAAATAAACAGTTTTTAAGCATCAACATTTATCTTAAATTTTAGCATACAAATAATTTTTTAGGATGAACAATTTTTTGTTACATCATGAGAATTGTAAAGACTTAATGAGACAAATGTGATGGTGTTTTAATGAAGGTGTTGCAGTGCAGAGAAATATAAAATAATTTTAGAAAGACTTTCTAAAAGAGATGATTTGGGTGAATGAAAAATATGATAAAAATTCAGGAGAAACAAAGATAAGAAACAGAATGTCAGGTGAAAGGAACAAAATCATAATACATTTATGTTTTTCCATACCTATTACCCTCCATGAAAAATAACTCATTTTTTTTTTCAATAGATGAAGAAAATTAGTCCTGAAAAAGCAATCTTCACCCATCCAGTTTCTTAAACTATTAAGATTCATCCTTGATTCTACCCTGTCTCACTCATATCGCAATCATGAAATTCTATAAATGTTGTTTATACCCCCAGGACAGTAGGAAGGGTGGGGACAACTTTTCATAGATTTAGCTAAGTTTTTAGATTGACACTTGGCACTAGTCTCCTTAGGTGGATATGAGGCAAGGACCGCATTAGCTGGATGGTACTGGGTTTTTCTCTCCATGGGAGTCCTTTGTAGAATTTGTGATGAATCCAACTCAAACAAGAACTCAATCTGGGGATTATCTTTCTCTACAGATAACACAGCTCAGATGCACAGAGATGTTCTCTACGTTGCCCAAATGTTTAGACTTCTCTGGTTTAGAAGAAGCCTCATGCTCCACAGGAACAAAATCTCTCCTAACAATTTCTTACAATAGCTTCCAGAAACCCTGCAAGGGACAAGCCTGTTGTCAGAGTCATAGCACTCGTGGAAGCCAAAAACATGGAATTCCCATCAGACATTCATAATACTTTCCAACCCAGTTGAAACCATAGGTTATTATTACCATGAACCACAGGTTATTATTACCATGAACAATGCTTCCTGGTAAATTGGCCTATGCCATCTTCATCTGCTTCCAAAGAAAAAGAGCTAGAGTTCAACAGGTGAATTCTTTGATGCCAAGTAAATAGTTCCATTAGCCAGTTGTCCATATTGTTTCTAGATACCTTCTGTAATATTTCTAATACCTTTCCAACTCTAATAATTTCCATCTAGCTATAACACATTCTTCTGTCACTGGGACTCACTCATATTCATTCACCAACATTACAGGCACAACCCAGCAATTTATATTAAACTATTTTGCCTGGCAGCCGAAGGTACATCTTTTATAATTAACTTATTTATTATTATTATTCTATTACAGTTGTCTCAATTTTTCCCCATTTTCTCTCCTCTGCCCAATCCACCTCCACTCCCACAATGAATTCCCATTGCTGTCCATGTGCATGGGTCACTCATACATGTTCTTTGTCTAGTCCCTTACCATTTTTTCCACCACTATTGGCCTCCCCACTCCCCTCTGGTCATTTTTACTTTGCTTCATGTTTCCACTTTTTTGGTTCTATTTTCTGCTTTACTTTATTTTGTTAATCAGATTCCTTTTATAGGTGAGATCATAGGGTAATGGGATGGGAGAATATTATGGAAAAGTATTTCTTAAATAGAATATCATGTTATTGCTTTCTTTAAACCCCTTCTTTTGCGTTTTTAAAAAATGTATGGTTGTTGTATTACATCCATCCCCTCTTTGATCCCCTCTGTTCCCCTCCCCACCCACCCATTCCCCCCAAAGTCAATCCCACCTGTTGTCCATGTCCATGGTTCCTTTATACTAGGTTCTTGTCTAAACTGCTCCCCTTCCTTGCCTCTTCCTACACCATCCTTCTTCCCCCTGACCACTGAAGGCCTATTCACTGTATTCACACATTTGGTTCTGTTTTGCTTGTTGTTAGTTTTGTTCATTACTGTCCTGTAATGGGTGAGATCATATGGTTTTTGTCCTTCACTGACTGGCTTATTTCACTAAGCA
>PVIW01004664.1:0-125869 GCA_004026585.1 Noctilio leporinus | reverse complement strand
GGGTGGGTGGGTGGGGGGACAGAGGGGAGCAAAAAGGGGATGGATGTAATACAACAAAAATAAAATTAAAAAAAAAAAAAGATAATTTCTTCTTGATCTTCATTAACCACAGTGATGATGCTAAAGATAACTCAGTAGGAGGGTTGGTGAGGTAGGACTTAATTTAAGGAAGAGGGAAAAAGGGAAGATTTTCAATTAAAAGTAGCTAGCTGTTCTATCTCTACCAGAGAATTCAGGAAGTCTGCTTATAGTGAATAGACTTTGGACTGAGAAATAAACCACTTGACCAACCTTTTAGAATTAAGTCAATAATGCTTAATACTGCTGCAATTGTTTAGGGAGAGAATATAATTGATTTTTTAAAATTTGAGTAATGCCTGCTACCTCTCTTTTGTACCCCTTGGTAGGTTTACAAGTTGGTGGGGATAAGTTGGAAGATTTGCATAGAGACCAAGCTGCATTCTAGGAGTAAGAACATGAAACATAGACTTTGCACTTTAAGAATACAGCTTATTACTAGAATTAGTGAGGTAATCACATTGTAAGGTATAAAAATGTCGAGTCACTATATTGCACAACTGAAACTAATATAACTAACATAACCTTGAATATCAACTATTTTTAAATTTAAAAAATAAAATAAGCATTTTGTAGACTTAAAGAATTAATAATTAGAATGTCTCTAATGAACCTAGATGGCTCAGAATGAAAAAGAAATCTTCAGATCTTTGAGCTCTTTTATCTCTACAGTATGTTTTGATTTCAAGAGATGATTGTTTTACTAATTTTATAAAACTTGTGTTAACCTACTTGATCATAATTTTCTTCTGCTTCACAGCATCTTTGTCATAATGAGATTTCTCACCTGTATTTTTTCCTGTTCTTACACCTCTTTAGACTCTTAATTGTTAAAATGAAATATTTATATAGTTCAGTACAATTACAATTGAGAATATCCTCTATTTAACAGAGATTTCCAATCATATTGAGTCTCAGTACCTATAGATAGTATTTTCTCAACTAAAAATATTATAGTCCTCAGAGTCAATTTAGTGTCAATAATTTTCACTTCATCATCACAAAATGCAATTTTAAAAAATAACAGGCAACTTTATTAAAAAAATTAAAATTACAATATTGAAAATATATATTCTTTATAACAATTCTTCCAATGATACAGTGTTAGAGTTAAGTGCAGCTAAGAAACTAGATAAAAAGTGGGAATATGAATGAAGAATAAATTCTATTATGTTTATCACCTTCACCTATTTCCTCCACACTTCATCCCCCAACTCTGGGAACTACCAATATGTTCTCTGTTTGCAAAAGTTCAGCTTTTTTAGATTCCACACATAAGTGAAATTATACATTATTTGTCTTTCTCTGACTTCTTTCATTTAGTGTAATGCCTTCAAGGCCCATCCATCTATGCTGTTGCAAATGTCAGGATAGCCCATTTATTTCTAAATGTTCTGATAATATAAAGACATTCTTATTTTTCTTTAATGTACACAGATATGTTATTTTATATTTTTAGCAAGAATTTTTTTCAAAAGAGCTGTTGAATAGAAATATTTCATTTGTACAGCTATATAATAAAACCAATGTCAATATACATATTTTGAAAAAAATGACATAATTCAAACTAACTTTAGGACCTTGTTTAATTCTCAAAAATATCCTGATTTAGGATTCTTATATGGTCATATTCCCTACAAGGCCTGTGTCTGAGGGACTTGAACCAACGTAACACCTGAATGTAGAGAATGACAGAGGTGGGCTGGTTTGAAGCAAAGTGTAAGACTGATTTGGGAACCTTCCTAAGTCCCTTATCCTGACATAATGAATATGTTATGGGTACTTGTGTGCAAATTAAGACTGCTATGTCAATAAAGGAGTGTAATATTGAGTCCAGGCTTCTTGCGGCAAGGAAAACATACAGTTGAGTAGGATCCCGGAAGTAAGAATTACTTTTTTTTCTCCATTCCTTACCCGCTATCCCCCACATGCTCCCTTCATTAGTGCCTATCCCCTACATGCTTCTGGGACTGACCCCTGTCATTTTTGGATCCCAGCTGCCACATGACAGGCAGGTCAGCACCACCAGAATGGAGTTTATCTTCAACTAGAGAACCCTCCCCATCATCCAGGAAATGAAATGGTTCAGTAATGTGGTACTTAACAACTGGGACAAAACACTTTACATAGATCTTAAAGATTTATCCAAGAAAAATTGAGAAACAAGTATGATAATAATTGATCATGCTGCTTTAAAAATATTGTTTATATTCTGTTTACTTCCCAAAGTAAAACATTACCACTGTTACTGTCGCATAGTCATTGGTTCATTTTGGGTGTTCTGAGGTCCAGATCTAGTGGAATTTGATGTGCCTCCACTTTCCCAAATCATTTGAAACATTGTTCACATGCTCCGGAGAAGCCAGCATGGATCAAGTGAGCAGGGCCTCCTTCCTCCTAAAATGTGCCCCTGGATAGGAAGCCAGCACATGCTTGTTTCATGTACTGAAGTCCTGGTTTCCAAAGACTTCATTTCACTTCCTGCTCTTATGTGATCGGAAGCAGTGAAATAGGCAAGATTTTCATACAAACGTAGAAACAAGGAGATGTGAACCTATCACTTACTTATTCATTCATTATAAGGATATTTAAAAAAGGTAGAATGATTGGGGGGGAGTCATCTTTAATAAAAGGATTTCAAACCAGGTCTCTTTTCATTTGTAGGTGTTATTAAAAGAATATGAAAAGGAAGAACCCCTATGATCCTTAAAAAGCTCTTTTCCACAATTTCCCCCTAGTATTTTACATACCTTTTCTTTACACCCACTTTCAAATCAATTATCAGATACTACATATATGTCTATTTCTTCATAATTAATTCATTTGTAAAAACAGATGTATGTTTCTGGTACATGAAGGATTAAACCTCAGGAATTAGTAAGGATAATAGAGCCATGAGGAAAGACTGATCACACATAGGTACTAGAGATAAAGTTAAAGACAAAAAGAACAAAATAAGCTGTGACTTTTTAAAAACTTTTTCCCCTTGTATTATACATTAACATGGTCTTCCATCTGTGTTTGTTTTCTCATCTCTGCTTTCAAGACACTATGTTTAAATAGAACCACAGTCTGAGGTACTATAGATTAGAACTTAAACATAAATTTGGGGGATGGGGACATAATTTAGCCCATAACAAGAACCATGCCTATTACTTTTATTTTTCAATAACAGTACTTTAAAAATGATGTTGTTTCTCCTTTTTGCACTTTAAAAGTAATGGAACATGTTTAAGACTGTAGGCCATCTACATAGGTAAGTATAAATCTTATTGACATTTTAATTTTCTCACTGGAAATCTTGTTTCCATGTGCAAGTATTAAAGGTTCTGGGAGACTTTTTTCATTATTGCTCTCCTTATGAAAGCAGCTGTTCAATGAACATGGCACATTTTGTTCCCTCATCAGGAAGCAGAGGAAGATTATGTTATGATGGGGTTTTGTATGGCTCTCGTCAATGCTCTCATGATTGTCTGAGCCCCAGTGATTGATTTAATAGGTCTACTCTGGGGCAGTTACTCATCCTTGGTATTTGTCCAACTCAAAGCTCCATGTTATTTATGGAAGCAATGCTTTATATGCCTTCCATGAAGATAAATCCAAGTTGACAGAACTATTTAAGAGATGAGTGTGCCTCCCAATTGGGATTACAGTCACAGAATTTATCTATATCAACTTTCATGTTACTTCACTGGCACTTTGGGAGCTTTAGAGTGTAAAAGGATAAGATATGATTGGGAGAATCTATTTTTTACCCTGTAGGTAGTATTTTGACATTTCAGAGGACAGTGCATTCAGTAAGACTTTAGAACGCAAAGAGAGGCAGGCTTGGGAATAGATGCTTTGTCTTTGAAAAATGAAAACACTTCTAAACTATGGGGAAAATCTTAAACTAGAGTCATGTGGCTATAGTCAGCACTTGGAAAATATTCTTATGTGTAATGCCTTATGCATTTTTAGCTTTAGCCAGGGATTTTTCTTTTCTTTTAAATAGTAGCACATAAGTCTATGTGTTCTTGGCATATGTAGAAGGTCAAAAAGTTACAGTGTGGTTTCTGATGTGAAAATGATGGGTTGATTTCTATGACTGTCCCCTTCTTTTATAAGAAATAATTCAAAAGCCAAAAAAGAATGAGAAGAAAAAGGTAATGTCAGCTTCATCTCTGATAGAACTGGGAGATACATGAAACTTCAAAACAATAGAAACAAAGTAGGCAAAAATGGAACTGCCAAAAGCAATGAAGGCCAATGGGACAGGTGGGCATGTGAAGAGAGGTTTTGCATGGTGGTAAAGCTCAGCAAAAGCTTAGCACAAATCTGTTAGATAGGTATGCTGCTTTGAGATATAAAATAATATGTATTTTATTTGTAGTAACAGGAATAGGAAACATGTCTGTATGCTTGGAAATCAGGGTTAATTGAGAAATCACATGAACAGTCTATATTTGCAGAAAGTAACCTCTGTGGGGGAAAGAGGAGGAGGACACTTCATATTGTTAATATGTAGTTTATTAGCAAGAAAGATGTGAAAGCTAAAATAACTCACACAGGCAACTCTTATCATAACAGAATTGCTGGGAGCCTGCATCACAGCCTTATTCACTTTTCCACCAAAACCTTCCTTAAATGGCTAATGGGTAGGGGTGCTCATTTGAAAGCTGAATGATAATAATAACAGGAACTAGCATAGTCTCTACACAAAGCTATTATAAGGGGAGAACAGAAACAGGATAAACAAATAACAGATGAAGAACATTCAGCAAGAAAAATATACCACAGAAGAGATAAAAATTATAACCAAGCCCTGGCTGGTAGCACAGTGGATAAGGTGCCGGCCTGCGAATCCAAAGGTCGCTGGTTCGATTCCCCAGTCAGGGCACATAATCAGGTTGCAGGCCAGGTCTCCAGCCAGGTCCATGGCTGGAGGCAGGTGAAAGGCAACCATATATTGATGTTTCTCTGTTTCTCTCCCTCTCTGCCTCTCTCCTTTCCTCTCTTTCTGGAAATGATAAATAAAGTCTTAAAAAAAAAAATCCAAAAAAAAAAAAAATTATAACCATATGTATCATCAAGAATTAATAAAATAAACCTTAATGAGATAATCATAAATGCATGAAGAGAACATAGTAGAGATATAAGGTCATGAAAGATGTCCCTTCAGATACATCCACCACCCTCCTCCATCCTGATTTGTGCCCCAGGAAGCTGACCCTGGACTCCTTCTAATAAAAGTTTCCTTTTGTAGCATCTAGCTGGGCATGGTCAACTGAGAGTACTGGCAGAAAAACAGGAGAGGTGAGGAAAGGCATTTGCTTCATTGGCTCCCACTATGGGGTCTTGCTGGGTGGGTTGGGTCCCTTGACTAAGTAAGGAGCTCCTTTAAGGTGGCTCTCTCTTTGGGTCCAGTTATCACCCTCTCCCCTTGCCCCTTCAGATCTCCAGGTGGTAACAGTTACCCAAGGAATACTGCACTAACCCTATGGGCTCCTTACATTCTGTCTTCACCTTTGTAAACCACCCCTTTATTCATTTTCTTCAATTTGCATGTGCCATCTGTCTTCTGCAAAGATCATAACTGACAAGATGATTGAATTGGCAAAGCTCAGAAATAAAGTTGAAGGAAAAAAAATTAAATAGAAGTGTACCAGACTGAAAGCAGCACAGAGGAAAATAGATTCTTCTGAAAACATAGGCACAATGATAAGGAGCAATTAGAAAAGATGTAAAATGAAATGAAAATAAATACAGTTTGAAAAGAGAGAAACTAGTGGATATGGAAGATGGGCAAATTATTGTCATGGACAAAGAGAACCAAAATAATGTAAGCAAATATTCAAAGATATAATTCAATGTAACTCACCAAAATGAGAGACTTAAATCTATAGATGGGATGCATATGCCATATCTAAGGGGAAAAAACACAGAATTGTCAACACCAAAACACATCCTAGTAGAGTTTCATGGTTTAAATGTGTTTTTTTTTTTAGATATTATACACACAGGTAGAATGATCAAGAGACTTAAAGAGGAAAAACATGCAGGATACCCTCAGATTTCTTTGTATTAATACTGAAAACTAACTGTAGAACAATCAGTGCCAATTAAGTCCTTGACAAAATAGAGATTTGAGAATCTTTATATCTATAAACTACAAATAACATACTGGCAACAATTTTGAATATAAAGGAACTCAGGAAATACAATTTTTCTAATTCTTTTTAACTTCAGTCTTCCTTTGATGAATGGAAAATTACAGCAAGAGAATTCACTGGGAGATTGACAATATAGTAACTATCTATTCAGCAAGATTGAGGCGATTGGAAAAGCTGTGAGAGATGGTATAAACATGCTGATTTTTTTGTAAAATGGACAGAGGTTTTAAAGCTAATATAACAAATGATATATAGCTATAATCAACAGATAAGTAAAGTAATATAGGCATAAGCATATCTAGAGATATAAAGGCGGGTTGATTTTTGTGCTATTATGAAACAGGTGGTGCACGGAAAAGGGGTGACTGAAGAGAGTTTAATGAAGATCTGTTAATAAAGGCATGAGAACAAAGGGGACCAACTAAAGATAATGTGGCAACACCAGGAAGCCATGGTTATTCCTGGGCCTACAGGGAAAGGGGAGGGAACTATTACCAGAATATGAAGAAGGAAGCATTCTTGAGAAAGTGCTGGACAACAGCTATAGCCATAGTGGTAGAAGAAATCTATCCAACTTCCACATTGTGGCTGGGGAAAGGGATCTGGGAGGAAATACCCTGTTCTTTTTTTCTCTTTCCTCTTGGTTTCATTGACCTATCCTGACTAACAATTAAAGGTCAAGGGAACCAATTAAGGTAATCCATAGAGGTCAGCTTTCCATGGTATAGAGCAGAGTATCTTAGCCACATTGAGACACACCTATTCTTTGCTTTCCATTCTCTTTCTCATCCTCAGCTGGATGAGTGCTTTAGCTGGTAAAATCACCTAAACCTTTATTTACCCTTGGAGGATATGCTATTTAGTTATTGCAGTTTTGGGCCAGTTAATGTTTAGCAAGAGAGTGCTAAGATGTATCTAAGTGAAAGCATTTACTTCTAGATGTAGTCTTTCTTGTCCCAGTCTATGGTAATGATCCAGTTTTTCATCTGGAAGATGGTGTCAAATCATCCTGGTCAAAATGGCTTGTTGGTTCAGAGGCATGACAAACCCAAAATGTGCAGGGGGTAATTATAGGTTCCAATTTAATACACCTGCTATAGACATTTCTGTCTAGAATACTAAGATGGCTACAACCACTGAGCCAAGGTTGCAGGGTTGAGAAGTAAAAATTACTTAAATGGTTATTAGGTATAATAAGAGAACAAACACGACCACCTCCATTTCCTGGCTCCCTAATCAGTACATTCTGACTATTGGAGACAGAGCACTATATACTGGCTCCTGGTTTAAGGCATATGATCTTCTAGAAAGTTTGCCAGAATTGCAAGATTGAATACCACTGAGCTTTCTGTTCAATTGCTGTAGTTTTATAGCATCCATTTCCAGAAGGTGGGGCATAGGGTAAGAATAGTGATTCTATGGGCATGAGCCAGTTGTTACATTTCCTTTTCTATAAAGTGCTTCTTCAGGGATGACTCTGTTCAGCCTTACATGGCAATGAACAGGCTCTCTATAATTCCACAAATAATGGTATTGGTTGAGATATTGGAGACTAGGAGGGAAATCCAGAATAAGTTATTATTTCTGTACAGGCTAATTGCTATATTCTCCATGAGGGAAAGGATCAAATATGACTGTCTTCATTATACTGGGTATTCAGCAGTAGTGGAAGTCAGATCAGCCTCAGTGGGAGCAAAACAATGTTGCTCATGAACATCCTCCATCCCTGATGGTATGGACATTTTGCACATAAACTCATTGAGCAAATATTTGGGTTGCTGGAAAAATAGGCTGACTGACATATTGTTTAGATATGTTATCTATAAGTAGCATATGAACAAGTTTAATTTCTTTTGTGAATTCAATATGATAATCCAGTTTATTTTGAAATAGATATCTGTGTATTTTTCTGGGAAGAGTTAATGTTTTGTTCATTCCTTTGTTGTCGCATGTATTAACTTTTTGTTTCCTCTCACCTTCCTGTGCAAATGATTTAATAGTAATGAGGCCACTTCCACACAGATCCAAAACTCCTAAGACTCCAGGCAGACCTTATTCCTGTGTCCTGCCAGGGACATTACTATGCCATGTCCACTGGCTTGGCTCACTTTCTGGCATTAGACTATATCCTTCCCCACCAACTGACTTCCTATAAATCTGCTGTCTGAGCATTCAAGTTGGCAACACTCTTTTCTGCTCTTTATCAAGAGGCACTGACTCTAGTTGTGTGTTTTCCTGTAACCTTTCATATTTCCCACATTCCCACAGGATGCTTGTCTGTTAGTATTTGCTTCCAGATCTGTGGTTCATGATGTGTGCATCCTTTGAGTTTCTGTTTTATTTTGGTCCATGCAGATTTTTATTTTACTCTTGAGCCTAGCTAAGTTGTTTTGGTCTTTTTTTTTTTTTTTTTTTTGATATTTTATTTGTCTTTGCTATATAGAGAGAGAAGACAGAAGGAGTATGTCAATGAATGAATCCATTTTTATTACTAAATGAATCTACCCACTAAGTGATTAAAGAATACAGAGAAATATCTGTACTTATTGAACTTAAGAGCTACTTTAATTGCTGGCTTCCATTGGGTATTGGGTGTCTGAGGTCACTTGCGTGTAATTACTATTAACATAAAAATTGTTCACAATAATAATATGCCATTCCTCTTATTTGGCAAATGTTTCCACTGTATCATATGTTGGACATCTTGGCACTTGTTATATGGGGGGGGGGGGGGCGTGGTGATGAATTGGGGTAATGAACTTAAAAGGGATAAAAGTAATGTTCTAGATTTTGGTTAAAAAACACAACTATAGAAATAAAGGATAGCAGAGATGTGTCTAATGGCAGCACAGATGCCAAAGATTTAGCATTTGAGTTGAATCAAGATTCTGCATGAATTATAAATATAAGTCTGCTCAAAAGTCTTATTCTAGTTAGGCATAATAACAGAATGATAGTAATGAGAAAAAGGTTGTTGGATGTTCCCTCTTTGCTCTCTACAAGTCATGCTAAGCCTAGACTATTACTACACTTTTCCAGATGCCACACTTTTAAAGGAACAGACAGACATTATCTGGAAAGGAGAAATTAAAATGTTAAAACTTTTAAAAACTATTATGAATGAAGAACATTTTAAGCAACTGACCTTGAACAACCCATAAGTATCTTCACACATTTCAAGGATAGTAATAGGA
The DNA here is from genome assembly GCA_004026585.1 of Noctilio leporinus. Classification (NCBI taxonomy): domain Eukaryota; kingdom Metazoa; phylum Chordata; class Mammalia; order Chiroptera; family Noctilionidae; genus Noctilio; species Noctilio leporinus. Next base: position 116,445 of record PVIW01004664.1, on the reverse strand, counting down.
AAGGGAGGTTAATCACATTGCATGGGTTTAAGAAGACAGAACTAGAATGGGTGGCTCTATGTTACATACTTTCTTAATCTACAAAGTCAGAACTTTTAGGAATTTCCTAAGTATTAGGATCTTGAAAGTAAATGCAGCTGTCTTTCATTAGAATGACTTTCCAGTCATTGGAGTTCAAATGAATGGGTGTTACAGTCAATTCATAACCTTCAGTTGAACATTGCATCTACCTTTTCCTTTCAGGTTTTACTATTTACCAAGTTATATACCTCATTAGATTCCTTTATCTTTGCATACCCTTTCAACTCCATTTCCCCATTATGTGTCAAATTTCCTTTCATTCACTCTGCCTTTACTAACATTGTTCTCTCCCACTCCTGTCCACATCATAATCTTTCCTTAGCTAACCTCTTCTTGTGTTTAAATCTCAGCTCCAATGTCACTTCTTCCTGGAAGCCTTCTCAGGATATTCTATTACAAGTCTATCTCCCCACAAAGTCATAAGTCCCTTAAAGTGAAATACTGTATAACCTATGAGTATAATTACCACTCTGTGAACACTGCTTGACATAGTGAAGAGATCGATATGTGTATTAGTGATTGAGATTTATAGTATCATTATAACCTAATTGAAGACATAACATGCCATGATTTTTACTACATGATGCATATAGAAAGTGCTCTATGTCAAGGGGTATTATTTTTGGACCAGAAAGTAAAATAGCTGGAAAAACAACAAAAGAACATGAGATTTTTTTTTTTTTTTTCAATTAAAAAGTAAAGCTCAATGGATAGGTGCCAGCCTGCACACCAAAGATTGCTGGTTCAATTCCCAGTAAAGGCACATACCCAGGTTGCAAGCCAGATCTCCAGCCTGGTCTGTAGCTGGAGGCAGGTTAAAGGCAACCATACATTGATATTTCTCTCCCTCTCTGCCTCTCTCCCTTCCGTTCTCTCTACAAACAATAAATAAAATCTTTTTTAAAAAAAAATGTAGAGTTATAGAATCAGTATTTGAAAGGGAGGCAGAACATATGCCCTTGTGAAAAAATTATTTCACCTTTGTATATTGTTTCCTGTGGTTGAGTCAGTTTAAATATTCTTTGTTCAGAATAATTTTACACAATGATTCAGTTTTACTTATAAGAGGCTTCAACAATCTAGAGATGAATTTCTATGTTATCAACATATTTCTGAAGTATTCCATTTAATAGAAATTTCTTTCTTTTACAATGTGAAGGGCATCTGCATTCTATATTGGAAAATATATGGGCTCCATTTCTATAGGACCAAATACACCACAACGATGTTGTAGTTTGGTAGCTTTGGCCCTTTGTAATCTTAGGGGTATGAAAGCATAAAGGGAAACCCCAAAATAATCATTTTATGAAGAAAAACTAGTATTTTCTCATGACCTGTAGCCTTTAAAAAAGATAAAAAGGAGAAGGAAAAAACCTTAATAATTCATGCTTACAAAAACAATTGCAGCCATTTTTCCTGGCTGAAGACTAAATTATCGTACATTATAGTGTGCATGTCTATGATAAGTAGATTACAATAGATCATTCGAAGAGAAAGTGGAAGGAAGATTGCACTAACATTAGCTTCTCTGATATTTGCAGGCTGTAAATTTCTTTAAATGATAGATGTAAAGATGGAAGACAGATGGATAGAAGAAAAGACAGAATCAGATACTGGATAAGTTAGTACTGCAGCCTATGCCTCTGTGCTGTCTTATTACCGCAAGGCTAGCTGGCATCAAAGTCCCCCACTCCCCCCCCCCTGAAATTACCAATTTATATGAAAATTAAGATTACAAATTAAAGCCTGGCTATCCTGGAGTTTTCCAGTTCATCAGCCATCCAATAAAAATGATGTCAAGCCTGTATGCATAATTCCCAGAAGATTACTTTGTCCTTACAGCTAAGCCCTCTCCCTGATATGAAAGATCTCTATCCACTTTTATTGAAATAAAGAACTAACATCATAATCCCAATATTGAGGTATAATCTTCATTATCTCCTGACCCTCTTGAGGTTCCCCCAATCTATATTACTTCAGATTTGTTTATTTATAATCCTTATGTATTTACCTTTATTGAGATAGGATTAAAACTGGGGGGAAAAAAAAGCTCCAAAAATCCTTATGATCTCATGATTGAGTTTCAATTCACCAACAATCAACTAATGTGTTAGACTGAGGTTTTTTTCCTAAGTGGTTCTTCTAGTTGTATAGTCTAAGCTTGAAAGGCATTAATTGGTCCCCTGAGTGTCCCCATTTCATTAAATGAATTATTTCCAGTCCAACTGGGTTTGTGAAATGATGGCAGCATCTTCTTTTCTTATTTATTAAAAAAGGTGGAGGAGGGGTGCATGAAAAGCTAAATGCAGAACCATCCAGAGTAACTTTTATCTCTTTCTTTAGGCAGTTTTGATTCATACCTATAGTGAATTATTGGTAAACCACAATCCCCCAATCTTTTTTCTCCCCCAAGGAGCCTTAATGGCCTCTGGCTATGCCTCAGTCTGTTAATCACCATTAATGTTGGTCAAGTTGATTTCTTGGAGATCACATTCACTAATTTTTTTTCTGAGAGAGACACATTTTGTTCTGCACAAAGAATGAAGTGGTACCTGAGCCATTTTTTTCTACTTCAAGTGCATAAAGAAACACCTATGAAAAACACATTTTACTGTGGTATTTTAAATACATTTCAAATATTGTTTTAGTTGTGTTTCCAAAATGAAAACTGGGTTCACAATTTCCTGGTTTTCAGTGATAATCATGCTTTCTTACTTTAAATAGTAACTTCATTATTCACCTGTGAAACCTTCCTATTTATTCATTCATTCATGTTTTTTACTTGAGCATCAGCCATTGCCTGGGCACACCTGGAGATAAATCAGAAGAGAATGGCGAATAGACTGGACAGACAGAAACAGCTTATAATCAATGAATAGTCTTTTTCACATAAAATGATTTTCAAATGTAAAACCCTGTATTGCAATTATTGGCCTTGTCAGGAATAGCAGAGATACATAGACATGAGTAACGTTAAGGGAGGCAAAAGCTATACTGTCAAGTTCCATATGTGTGTTTTCCTAATCTAAGTAAAAACATTTCTGTAGTACTGGTTCTTCTTTCTTTTCTTCCACATTACCTTTTTTCCCCTTTACAAAAGGAAGACATACCTCTCACTCACTGGATATCTAACCATGCAGGGCATATTGCCCCAAATATCCTACACAAGTGTCTTGGATGCCAAACAAACAAGTAGAAATATTTTTTCTAGAAGCATCCTTAGGACTCCATAATTTTTCAAAGTTCTTTATAGCATCTATTACAGGGGTGGGAGAAAGTAGGCTTATAGTTGTTACAAATAAGTATTACAATAATTAACAATAAGAATAAACTATTTCACATACTAACAACTGTAAACCTACTTTTGCCTACCTATTTAGCTGTCTAACTTGTGTACCTGCTATCAATAATCAAAGTAGAGACTATGCGACCTGCCTAACACTTTGGTCAACCAGATGCCTGCCCTAATGTACAGCCCTAGTTTACTGAAGTTTTTGAGTATGTAAACACATGGTCACTTGATTTTTTTGTTTTGTTCTTTTGTGAATCTCTTTTCCTCAAAATCATGCAAACAGTATAGTTTAACATGAGTAATCTTATTATATATGAATGTCTAGATTATAGAAAGCAAAAGATGAACTTTTACTAAGCATCTTTTAAAATCAATATAGAGAGTTGATTTGTTACATTTATAGGAATTCACTCCCTTCCTCATGCTTCATCCTTTAAAATATTTACACACATAAACACATGCACACATTCATTGTTGATAAAACAGTGATTATTTTTCCTGGATGGCTAGGGAGAAGAAAATCTTTATTATTTTATACTAGTTTGAATCTGCAGATAAAAAAAATCTTGAGTAAAAATGTTAGCAATAACATTTACACACCTTATAAATTACAATGCATTTTTCTTACACTACCTCATTACATAAAAATCCTGAGGGCATGGAAGTTATATTTAGCTCTATTTTGTAAATAAGAAAATTGACATGCCAGAGGATATCCACATCTTAATAAACCCAATTACAACTAAAATTTGAGCCTTAGACCCTGAGGTTAGTGGTTGTTCACTCTATTAAACTACCTACTTCTTGTGACAATTGCTCAACTTGCTAAGGGCTATGTTCTCTAGGTAAGCTTTTATAATATACAGTTGAGGTGATAACCTTATTCCCAGAAGGACAAACTCCATCTTAATTTTGGTTAGGAAATCAATATATGTATGATTTATAATGAAAGGACTTTTTCCCCATCAAAACTTTACACAATTTAATTCCTACGTCCATATAAGGGAACATGGTGTTTAACCCTTCAAGTGTGCCTTAAGAATATGATCTTTTAAGATTTCAAACAAGCATTCATATCTAGAAAAAGTGTCATGAAGGACTTTAATAGGTCACTTAGTCTGCTTCACTGGTTTTTGCCTGGAAATTGTTAACATAAAGTTCTAATTCAGAACACCCAGATGATGGGATATGAGGCACTAATGACAGGGGAAAGGCATTGGGTCCTAGACTTTCAGACTGTACTAATATCAGCTTATTAAATGGACACAATGGTATTTGAACTTTTCTCCTCCAAACAAATTAAGATAATTTTACCATGAGTTGTGAGTGTTCTCCCTCTTCAAGCCAACTTATAGCAATTGTTTGCTGGACTGGAACTTGGAGAAGAAAATGGAAGGATAAAATGTGTGCTTGGGGAACAGGCAAATGGAAGGGGATGGGTTGGGGAAAAGGGGGCAGGAGTAATGACATACAAAAAAAGAATGTACTGAAAGTAACATACACAATATAATCACATTTAGCTAAAATACATGATTTTATATATATATATATATATATATATAATATATCTCAAATGATCACACATAAAATCCTGTGGATGTACATTTATTTTTATTTTGCAATTAACACACTTTTTAAAGTTTTAGATTGATAGGAAAATGACAGAAAGTACAGAATTCCCATGTCACCTCAACCCTCCCCAAGTATGTTTTATAATAAAAACTTGTTACATCTTTTGAGCTTTTGCTTCTCTTGACAAATTAATGTGAATCTGGAATACCACCATGAAAAGCATGCCCTTCAAATGACCTTTATGAGGAATTCAGTGCTTGGTACTGGTCAGTGATTTTTTCTGATGGCAGTGTGCAAACAATAGCCTGGAGGTTTGTTAAAAATACAGGATTGATTCTGTAAATCTGAGCTAGAGTCAAAGAACCTGCATTTTTAACATAGCACCGGGGATATTTTGATGCAACAGGCCTATGAATTATACTCTTTGAAAAACCCTGGGCTAGAAATTCTTATCCCTTTATGGAAGTATCTATTGTAAGTTTACCACACTACCTCTACCCATATAAAGGTCTGATGCTCAAATTACAACAACAAAAATGATTGCGTTTGTTTTCACATTTTTTGTCAAATGTCAGCATGGAAAGGATTTAATAACTGGGATAGCCTATGGACCAATGAACACAAAAAAAATTAAGTGAAAGTGAAATTTTAAAAATCCCACACACTTGTTTTGAGGTCAAAGATGAGGGAATAGGAACATATCAAAGCATTCTAATAGAGGTAATGTCAATTAAAACACATCTTATATACTGTACATAAATTGTTGTACACATTTTAGTGAAATATATCTGGAAATTCTATTGAAATTATTAGGTCATTGACCTTATGGGACACAATTCCAAAGACAAACAGGATTTGCGTCTGTGTATTTAAGAATAGGATTCTGAATTATTTAGGGTCTATTCCTAATTGTCCTACGGCCAGTCTCAGGTGTGCTGGACTGCAGTTTCCCAGTTAGAGATGAGCTTTAAGAGCCTTACTAGTCAAAGTGTGGTTCCTAGCCAGCAACATGGGCACTAGGAACTAGTTAGAAATGCAGACGCTCAGACCTCACCCCACATGTACTGAAAAAAATCTGCATATTTAACATGATCTCCCAGATGACTCATCTGCACATGAAATTTTGAGAAAACTTACTTTCAGCTGTTTAAGTCCTGATCCTTCCCAAATGATTCCAGCATTGGACTAACTCCCAGCATTACTCTTGTTTTCTATACATCCACACACCCCATTATTTTATCTAAGATGATCATTTCTTGCTCTTTGTTCTTATTTCTAAAAAAGTGGGGAGGGGAATCACACAAATTCTAACTAGGTAACTCACAGGCTTCATTTACAAGTTTCTCACTTTTAGCCAAAGAAAACTTTGTACCTTGATGATTAACATTTCCTAACAGTTTGCTGACAGTAGTTTCTTTAAAACTGCACGTAAAGAGGGTTGTGGGTCATTCTCTACAGCTAAAACAGGGCATCCTCCATTAACTATCCTATATCCTTGCTCCAAAGCCTTGCTTTGGTCTCTCTAGGATTGTATTTATTGGCAGAAAGTCCGTTAAAACACAGGAACAACTTGTCCTACGTAAAGAGAGCAATGCTGTTACAAAAAGCAGTGTCATAGGCTACCACAATTTCAGTGTTACAGAAAGCTACTGCTGCTGCTAAGTCATTGTCAGCACCCTGAACAACTTCGGAACATGCTAAGTTATACCCAAAGCGGTATTAATATTGTTTATTTTGCTTTCATTATCTAACTAGGCACAATCCAAACTAGGTAGGCTGCTATAATTCTTGCCTTCTCCTGGTATGTGACTGGGGAAAAGGATATTACAGTAATAAAGACAAGCAGCCAATAGTTTTAGTGAATAACCCTGCAAAAGTCAGATATCATTTCTTATTTTCCAATTACTCCAATTCCTATCGTCAAGTTACTAGAAACAGTAATGTGCCTGATGCTGGAGAGAAATCATTCAGGTAAGCGGAGGCTACTCCTTCTGTTTCTCCATCTGCTAAGCTGTTAACATGAAGACATATTGACAAGGGCTCAAGGAAAACATGGAATATTTCATCAGTAAGATTATGCTGCCCTAGAGACAGATGTTAGAAAGCTGTAATATTTAAAAATTAAGAGATAAACACACACTTGATGGGGCAGGAATAAAACAGTTTCAGAGTTGGGGGAGAAAATTAAAAAGAAAAAAAGGAAGGATGGAAAAATAGACAAGAGGTTTGCACTGGCACAGGAAATGGCAAATCCTAATTGTATAGAAAAAAATAATTTTCTACCTGCTGCAGGCAATCATTTGCTATTAGGTAGGCATTCTTAGAGGGCATTGCAGTAGATTTGTAAGAAGTGCTTAGCAGGGCTGATTACAGAGAACAGACTTATCTCTTGTCATCAGATGGTTAGTGTCAGGGCTTTGACTTAAAACCATATACACCGGTTGTCATAAAAATTTAAACATGAGAAATGTTATATACAATGATAATGCACATTCAAGAATATAAAAACAATGTTAAGTAACAACAGCTCTGAATTTCTTGTGACTTTTACCACAGAGGTCAAATCACTTTGTCTTCACTTATTCTTGCTGGAGAAAAATTATAAACCAGTATAATAATGGTGGATTACATAAATATTTACAAATGACATAAAGCACCATGTATTAACACTTAACATTTTTAAACAGCAGATTCTTCCTTTTTGCAGTAGTTTTCACACTTTTATAAATAAATGTGAAGACTTAGCAAGCAAATTCGAAAGTGGAAGGAACTTTGGCTTTGCATTCAAATAGACTTGGGTTCACATCCTAGATGTTTACTTTGCTTCTGTCAGGTTCAATTTCCTTCTCTATAAAACAGGGATGATTTGTACCTTCTAAGGAATAAAGATATTATTAAGAAAGGTCCTAGCATTGTGCCTGAATAATATAGTTATTTAATAAATGTCAAGTTATATTACAAAAAACAAAAACAAAAAAACAAACTTGCACAACCACTTAATTATAGTTGTCCCTTTCTTAAAATCTCCAAGTTGTGATTGCATAACAGAAGCCATGACTGACCACTTCCCCCTGGGAAGGAGAAGAATGCCTCCTCAAGTCAGGTGAGGTCAATACAGAGGCTGAGTTCCCAAAGAAAGGAAGAGGAAGCAGGATTCCTTTCCCTGGGTTCCTCTTCCTTTTCTTCTATCAGAAAAGAGGAAGAAGGAGGAGAAAGGGGGAACGTGGTCTGACTTGATGATCCTAACTACCTCCATGCAGGCAAAAATCCAGGTAAATAATAGCAAAAACTGAAAGCAGAGGAGATTCAGGAGTTTATCCTGCTTCCTATTTGGCATTCCAGGAAGAGACAACCTTGCAAGACAGCTACACCAAACAAAGAACTACTACAAACAGAATAAATGGCAGCATGGTGTGAGTAGGCCAAGGAAGGCTGTGCGGGCAGGCCTCCAACTTCTGTGGCTCTTGTGTGGCAGGCTCCTGTCCAGGTATTCTGTCCTGATCCCAGCAGTGTATGTGGAAGGTTGGCGTTGAGAGTGAGAAGCGATTGGAGCCATCATGAAATGACCTCAGAGCAGATGCTGCAGAGCAGGCAGGCTAAGCCAGGGCTCAGGGGACAGATGTGGCTGAGACACGAAGACCAGAAATGCTGTTGAGAAGAGAAAAGGGAGTAAGTGAGCAAGGGAGGATCACATGTTCTGACCACTCTGAAAAAATAAAACAGATTTAACAAATGACAGACTTTAGCAGCAGATCAACAAGGTACCATTAGCTGGTTAAAAATAAATATATATCCATGGAGGCCAATGAGAATTTATGTGACACCACAAAGATCCACATATGGATCTGGGGCTCTCTCCCCTCCTTGTCATGAGGATACAGAAACTCTTCCTGGAAAAGACAAGCAAACAAAGCATTTCTGCCAGGAGAAATGGGAAGAAGGAGAAAAGCATAAAGGCTGAGATCTACCCCAAAGGTCCTATAAGAAACAAAGATACTTTGGCTTGCCATCTTCAAATCTTATCTCATCCTACTCCACTCAAAAAGCAGTATTTTGGTCCTGGCTGGTGTGGCTCAGTGGATTGGCACTGGACTGCGAACCCAAAGGTTACTGGTTCAATTCCCCAGCCAGGGCACATAACCAGGTTGCAAGCCAGTCTCCAGCCAGATCTGTAGCTGGAGGCAGGTGAAAGGCAACTATACCATACTTTGATGCTTCTTTCCCTTTCTTCCTCCCTCCCTGCTCTTTTCTCTGAAGATAATGAATAAAATCTTTTAAAAAGAAAAAGAAAAGCAGTATTTTGTTTGGACAAAAAGTCCATAAAGTTTTTTTTCCCTGTAAAATAAAAGGCACATTTTTCATTTCCACCAACAATTTTACTAATCTGGATATTCTGAGTATGTGAGCTATCTCCTGCATGGTAGAATGCTGTTTCCAACATCTCGATTTGCTTACTTTCAACTTCCAGCTGGTCTACCTGACCACAGAGCATCATTTGGCAAGAAATCTCTAGCATTTGCATAACACTTTTGATATGTTTGATCACACAGCACCTCCACACACTAAAATCTTTTTATCTTTTTTTTTCAGTTGCATCTTTAAGTTTTTTTCAGTTGTTCTTGAAGTAATAAAGCATAGTATGCCAAAAATATTGCATGTTTTTCCATCTTCGATATTAACATGGCTACACAAAAATGTACCATTTTGATAAGTTGTTTAAAAATGCACCCTGATATGACAACTGTAACAAAATTATTTCAATTGAAGTTAAAGACAACTAAGTGCTACTACTAACATCTTATAGAAAAAGCAAAAACAAAACACAAATGAACTTTTTGGCAAACCAAGTATTTCAATTCTAAAGAAATAAAAAGGTCTTTTTAGTTCTTGATAAGCCAGATGCACAGTGTCCAATTCTGTGTTAAATTTTCTCTTTGAGGTCTAAAGATGAAACCAAATATTCATTATGTCTCTTTACTCATAACTTTTAAGTGTCCTTTTTTTTTATTTTACTAAACAGGCAACTTCATTCATTCCATGAATATTTGCTGCATAATTACCATGAATAATGTGCCAGTTTAAAAATAAAGAGACATATGAGGCATGAGGCATGGACCCAATTCTTAATAAGGTAGAATGGAATATGTGATAGTGCATAGAATATATAGTTAAGGTTGTGGAGAATTGATGCCCATTACTGAGTAACTGCAAAGAGAAGAAAAGTTAATGAAACAACAGAACTTTATGTGTAAGATGCATTATCTTTCTCCATTTATCAAATGCACAGATAAATGCACAGAAGATAAAGGGTAACTAGTATGAACAGGGCAGTTAGAAAACATTTTTGGACAAAATCATAGTTACAGAAAAGTTGGTTTCCAGAATAATGATAAATTGTAGGAGGGCCTGAGGCATATAATAGAAGATCTTATTTTTTAAAAGCTTATGTTTGCTCTAATGGAAGAGATATAAGACATGGGAGAAAAGGTCAGAGACTATCATCATTATGGTGTTCAGTATATTAGACATACTGTTAAGATGGGTGTGCAAAGAAGTTATATAATTACCAAACACTGTATAAGCCATTTTAGTTTTCTTAGTAAAAATTGCTTGATAATTTTAAGACATTAAATTTAAAACATCAAGTAACATTGTAATAAATACCCTAGGATAGTTTTCTGTTTAAGGATGTAGAAATTTTTCACAGATTCTTTTTTTAAAACATGATTATAGCCCTAATTTATTAGCTCAATAAGTTCAAATTTGTATTTACTAAGATTTCCGAAAGGTGGACAATGGAAGCCTGAGAAAGATGTTATTGTTAACAAGACTTTAGAAACACAAAACAGCATTTTATGGCTTTATTTTTTAAAAAATTCTCTGATGTTCTGAGAATGTAAGTCTATAAAAATAGCATTAAGCCCTGGCTGGTGGCATAGTGGATAAGGTGCCGGCCTGCAAACCCAAAGGTCACTGGTTCGATTCCCAGCCAGGGCATATAACCATGTTGTAAGCCAGGTCTCCAGCCAGGTCCATAGCTGGAGGCAGGTGAAAGGCAACCATACATTGATGTTTCTTTTCCTCTCTGCCTCTCTTCCTTCCCCTCTCTCTAAAAATAATAAATAAAATCTTAAAAAAAATAGCATTAAGGACTGCTTTCAGAAAGGCTGTTCACCCTGTCTCGCTAAACCACTGCCATTCACAGAAATTTTCATATCCTCTCTTCCTTACCTCCTCTACCATAAAACTCATTAGATTTTATATACTGAAGCATTTTAGGAAAAACCTCTGCTTTTATCATTACCTCTGACAAAGTTGGTATTTCAGTCATCCTAAATGTACATCATAGACTGATGGAAAAGGGACATTTTTTGACATTATAAATAATTCAACAAATAGTATCTATCTGATTAGTATTTCAAAATATTTTGTCTCTTCCCAACCCCCTCTTTTATCTTCTCAGACTGCAGATGCATTTGAAATCTATGGGTTCTGGCATATCTGGGGTAAAGTTACACTAGGAATTTACAAGACCTGTCAGTCTTTAACTTTCTTCCATATTTCATTATATCATTCCAATTATAATTAGTTGTCTGGTAAAATTAAGAACACTCTATTTCAGTGAGTACTCGTGTGAGCATTTAACAACTTTTTGTTAGGATGACAGTTTAGCAACACAAAGAATAAACCAGAAATGGGGAGTCACCGAAGTAACCTTGGTTAACTTCATATTGCCAGCTCAATGGAAAACTCCAAGATTTTGCATTTTTTCTTTTTTAATAATCATCAAGCACGTATTTCTTGTCAGGAGGTAAGCATCAGCTTGATGGCATTCTTGCCTTGACTAGCATGTTTTGAACTGACCTGTCTTCATCGCTTCGGCTCCCTAGAAACTTTGCTTAGTTGATGAGTTGATTCAGCTGAATGCTTTGACATTTCAGCTTGTCAGTGAAAGCTATTTTAATCATTAAGATGCATCTCCCTTCCAAGACTGCAAACTGTTGCTGCTCATTTGATTCTACCATTTGATTGCTGTGGAGAAGAAAAGAACCTGAATGGTTACTATTACTGCAAATTTAAGAGCTAAAATTTGAGATATTTAACTGTGTGTAAGGTATTTTCTGAGCAATTTATAGGGACTGTCTCACTTAATCCTCACCACCGTGGAGTCTCACCTCGCTGTCTGAGTCTGCGCACCTGTTTTTCCATTCCTGGTCCATGTGGCATGTGGCTCTCTCTGGTAAAATGGAATAGGAGTGCCTACTTCAGAGGGACAGCATGGATTGACTGACATGATTCATGGGCCCCTTCAATAGTACTGGTAACATAGTGAGTTGTCTCAGTGACAGCAGTACATTTTATTACCATTTTGTAGATGGAGGCACCCAATCTCTTTCACCAACTGCCCACCTCATCATCACTTCCTAGGGTCAACCATGTCTGTTGCCCCAGACCCAAAATAAGTGATTTTAAAAACGTTATTTCTGGACCCTGGCTGGTAGCACAGTGGATAAGGTGCCAGCCTGCGAACCCAAAGGTCACTGGTTTGATTCCCAGCCAGGGCACATAACCAGGTTGCAAGCCAGGTCTCCAGCCAGGTCCATAGCTGGAGGTAGATGAAGGGCATTGATGCCTCTCTTCCACTCTGCCTTTTTCCCTTCCCCTCTCTCTGAAAATAATAAATTAAAAAAAAAAAAAAAAAAAAAAAAAAGGTTCTTTCAGGACAATTTTTTTTACCTGTAGTTGTTGAAAGTCTAGCTCCAATGGAGGGAGCACCACAATTGTGCCAGGACTATACTTTTGTTACATTATTAACCTTTTTCATTTTTCCTATTCTTTCTTCACAGTAGCCTTTCCCACTTAGGCAATTAGTATAGTGCTGATGAATTCTGGTTAAATTGGATGAAGGTTGATGCTAATTAAAGGGTTTGATGTTTTGGCAATTTTCAGAGTAGAGGAATTTGTACATTTGTACACTGGGGTTTATTTCTTCCTGGTGTTAATGAGAGGCATAAAGGCAGCAAGAAGGCAGGATCCCAAGTTTGGGCAAGATCAGAAGATACGTGTCATATGACTAAGCAGATAGCCCAAGTAGCCTGACAGTTTTCCGTATCATGTTATGGAGAGAAAGCATTAGCATGATCCTGTGTTCCTAGCTGGACATGGACGCAGAATTTTCATAGTCTAGAGAACCACAAGCATGTTTGCCATTGCGGCAGAAACTGCTGTGTGGTTACCAGTATTCATACCTTTTTCTCCTGGGCAAACAGCTAAACTGCATGTCCTGGCCTTCCCTACAGTTTGTTGGGGGAATGGAACTGACTTTTTAAAACCTATATGAACCTCTGTGTGCATGCTCTTCTCCTGTGCAAGCTGAATGTGTATGAACCAGTAAAGGATGCCTCATTCTAGAAAATATTGAATCGTTGAATTAGCGATTCCTAACCTGGGATCCATGAACAGAACGTTGGAGAAGCATGATCCTGGATTTGAAATAAGAAAAATATCTGCATTTTCACCAACCTTTAACTGAAATTTAGCATTTCCTTCAATTATGAATGTATGCACCAATGCACATTATTAGTAATACTTATGACTTTATCACCAATAAAAATCATAGGTACTTTCATATTATATTACAGTTTGGGGTACCTCAAAGTATCACTTACACTCAAATTTTCTTGGAAATAACATTCATTAATTACAAGACCCACTGCTAGAGTTTTTATTTCATATGCTAATAAAGTACACATATAACAAATTTATTTTATGATAGCTTCTAACTGTTGTTCAATAAAACTAGTTTCCTTTGTAATCTCACATGATTTTTTACACCTTTTAAAATCAAGTATGCTGAAAAGGGGTCTGTCTACAGGTGTCACCAGTTTGCTAACAGGCGCTATTGGAATGATACAAGAACATCTGTTCTAAATGAAGTCCTACATAACTTCATGGAAGGTACCTCTCTCCTTTACTCCACATCCCCACCACATGTGGACCTACACTAGAGTGTGGTATGAGAAAAATAAGCTTTTATTGAGTTAAGTTAATGAGATTTGGGGGCTATTTTTTAGAATAGTTAGCCTTGCAGACTAATACTCTTGCTACCAAAATGGCCCAGACATGTGGGGACACCTGAGATCTTGAAGAGGCCTCTGGTTGGAAAGGACCGAGATGTGAACAGTGAGGACCAAACATTAGATGAGGCTCATGACAATGTCCCAGCAGAAGTCACCCTGGGAGAGTGGTGCTCAGTACAGGAAACATCTCCTTCAACTTAGATCTAAATTCCAATTACAGTAATATAAAGAAATATTTTAATTATTCCTGAATTTGTATACTTGCATGCTGAGATTTATAACTGCCATGATTTTAATTATTTCTCTCTTCCTTTGCTAGGGTGGCAGTTATTTTTGTTTCTCAGAGCCAATATTAAGTGCTCTTGAATTCATTCAATTATACCCATAAATTATACTTTACATATTTTTTATAGAAGGAGGGTATGCAATTTCCAATTGGCTCTGTTCTACATAAAATCCTTGTTGGCTCAAGCTTAACACTAAAGAAGCCAATGACCACAAACACGAGAGCATTATTATTTAAGTTATATAAGAATTTGAAAGTTGTTAATTTTTAGAAAGGTTTGTTGATTTAAACAAAATAGTCTTGACAAAGCCCTCCAGATTTTCAAGACAGGTGTACTTTTGAAAATGCTCCTTTCATGGCAATAAATTTTGTTTAATTTTACCTTTCCCTTTAGACTGTTTTGCTGCATTTAACTTTAAACCAAATGAATCAGTCATTATTATGCCTTCAGGTTGTTAAAGATCAGATGCAGACTCCTGAACTGTCTGAATCTAAATTTCTCTATAACCTGCGGAACTGTAAGTGAATAAAAATAAAGCAGGCTTAGTGTGCTATACAGTTTGAGTTTCAGCCTTAAATTATGTAAAAAAATAAGAGTCCATTTATTCTTAACTGCTGCAATGTCAACATCAGCTTGTCCTGATAACTGCTCTATACCAAACTCTAAATCTCATGTCTGACAAATAAAACCTTTTATGAATAAATTAATCAGACATTTAATTATATGTAGTGTGTACAGCTCATGATTACACTTTGTTATGAGAAAGTTGCTAACTTTTATTTTGCTTATAAGGGTAAGGTGAGTAGAATTACAAAGCTTCTAAATTGACAGTAGCTCATTGACCCTTGAAATTCTTAAGGTTGTTATATCAAGTTCCTTGATGGATGTTCAAGTCTTCAAAACTACTTTTTTAGTGGTTTCTTAGTGTTAATGTGTATTAGGAAATATAATTGTTCTGTTCCTTTAGCTTGTTAACTTTCACACATTCAAAACAATAAAGAAAATAATGAACCTCCCAAGTACCATTATCCAACTTCAGCAATTATCCTATCTTGCTAACCCTTTCTGTTTTCGTTTTTTTGCTGGTATAAAGTAAACCCCAGGCACATTATTCCACCTCTATTTCAATAGGTATCTCTAATGGGTAAAGGTATTTTAAACACAATACAAATTGGCTCACCTAACAAAATTATTAATTCCTTAGTAGCATACAATCAGTCTATGCTCCAAATTTGCTTGGTTCTCTCAAAATGTGTTCTATTTGGTTTAAGTCAGGATCCAAACAATGCCCACAATGGTTGCATTTGGTCAACATATCTCTAAAGTTTGTTTTAACAAACTCCTTCTCACCTTTTTAAAAATGACATCTATTTGTTGAAGAAAACCAGGTCAATTATTCTGTAGAAATTTCTCATTCTGGATTTGACTGACTGCATCATGGTATAGCTAAAAAGGCCCCTCTATTTTTTTAAAAATAAAAATGTTTAATCTAGAGCCTTGTTCAGATTCAAATTTTCTTTTGGCAAAAATATTTCATAGATGTTATTATTGCATTAGGAGGAACATAGTATTGTCTTCCTTTTAATGATGTTACACTTGATCAGTGACTTGTCTGATCCATTATTAAGAAGTGCTATAACTTTCACCTAATAGTATTAGCTAGATACTTATTTCATCCAAAGTTGCAAAATGGTGATTTTTATAACTCTTATCATTGTTTCCACATTTATCAGCAATAATTCTGTAAAGAAGAACATTCTTTCAACTAGGTGGTACCCTTAAATACAATTCATAATTCATACTAAAAGGCCTGGGTAAACATTTGTTTCTGTTACTGAATTTAATCTACTTTCAACTTGTAAACTGGAGTCTTGCTAACTTCCAATAGTGAGCAATGAGTTTCCCCCAACTCAATCTACACCCCTTCCCAAGGTCACCAAGTGGTTCTCACTACGAAACCAGCAGAGCGAGGAGGGGGGATGGGATAGGATCTGTTTGCATAAGCCCAGGTATGGTGCAAGGATTTAGGGTAGGAAGGAACCGGGGCCAGAAGAGAGAGTACCTTAAGCAGGTTCTAGGAGGTGGAACTTGAGTCTTCTGGGCTGTCCGGGACATCGGTGCTCTCCATGGACTTGGGTTCCTTGCTGTCACTGCCGCTGTTGTCAGTGGCCAGGTATTTCTCCAGACCAAACTCTTCATAACCAGGAAGTGTGCTGTCTCCGGTTCCCTCGTTTTTCCTGCAGCCCATCACCATATAAAAACCTTTCTCCGCTGGCTTCAGCAGCCGTTTCAGCTCCCTCGCCATCAGTGTGAGATCCCGCTTCATCGCATAAGCGTCTTCTCCATCTGCATAGTACTTGGGTTCCACCTCACTAATCTGGAAGTTTAAGGTTTCAGAATACAGGCGCAGGGCAGCCCGGTTACTCTTCCTGACATGCAGGGTCACACACAAGGCTCCAAAGTTCTCTACCATGGCCCGGCAGGCCTGGTCCACGAGCTTGTGGGCCAGGCCAAGGCGCCGGTAGGAGCGCTGCACAGACAAGGAGGTGATGTGCCCATGGGGGGCATCATCTGAGTCTTCCTCCATTTTGGCCAGGATGTATCCCACAATCTTCCCGTCCTCGTTCTCTGCAACGTAAGAGAGCTGGGGCCAGGAAAGCCCATGGTAGAAATAATATTTCATCTGGTAGTTCTCGGGAAGGCACAGGAGGTTGCAGTGCTGCATGTTCATCAGGTCGTCTGGCCTAGCATTGCGGATGTTCATGACGGCGGTGGTACCGAGCTGAAGCCTGACAGTAATGACTCAGAAAGAGGCGCCCGGGACACTGCCCACCTCTCGGCTTGAGTCCCGAGGACCAGGCCACCAGACTGGCTGGACTGCGAGGAGGAAGGAAGGCGGAATGGCCACGGGGCGGAAGGGGCCCTTGATTAAGAGCGGCTTCCGGAAGTGCGTCACCCAGGCCCAGCCAATGAGGCTTCCGTCTGGTTGCGCGTGTGCGTGTGCTGGCCCAAGGCTTAAGGGGTGGGGATGGGAGTTATGATCAGGTTGGTTTCGAGCAGAATGCTGATCCTGTCCTGTCATTCTTTGGTTTCGATTTTAACTTTCTAATTTGGGTTACAGCTGGATAAATTTTCACGGAAACTGAATAAACCCAGGTAACAGGATTTAGATCAAGAACCAGAACGTTGCATGCACCCCAGAAACCCTGGTTCACATCCCCCTCCATTGCCCCCTACCCTCATCTCCCAAGAGAAACCAAAACCGAAACTTTTTTTTTGTTGACACTAAAACAGATGTCCCCATTTTCCGCCTTCCCCAACCCCTCCTTGCCTCCTCGGTCCAGCCCTTTGACCTTGATCACACTATTATTGTCTGTGTCCATGAGCCATGCACCTAGGTACCTATGTCTAAGGATATGAATCTTTTGATAGATATATTTATACTAAATAACATCCTACTCTATAATTTTTCACTCTCATGATGATTTTTGACACAAAGTAGGAATTTTAATATAGTCCAATTTGTCCAGGCTTTAGATTTCATGGTTAGTATTTTTATGTGTCCAGTTTAAGAAATCTTTGCCTTTTCCAAGGTCACAGATGTTCTGTGTTTTCTTCTGAAAACATGATTGCTTTATATTTTATATTTAGATATATAGCTCATTGGAATTTATTTTTCTGTATGTTTTAGATAGCGGTCCCTCTGCTTCTTATGCCTATATGGATATTTTATTTGTCTAGCACCATTTATTGAAAGTAATTTTTTGGTCCATTGTATCACATTGTTGCCTTTGTCATAAATCTAGATATCTTTTAAAAATTCTATGCCACCTTGATAAAGCAAGATTTGAGGGTTTTTAAAGATTGTTTTTTTATTATTATTTTTAGAGAGAGGAGGAGGGAGAGAGGAAGAGTGGGAAAGAGACATCAATGTATGGTTGCCTTTCACCTGCCTCCAGCTAGTAGTCTAGAAGTATGATTTATAAAAACACATAGCTTGAATAACCACTGCTTTTTATTGTAATTTAACAATTAGATATGCTTTTAGTAATATGTTTTTAAGGTTTAAGATAACATTTTAGCTCCTGACATTTCGATCTATTGTATACACTGGAAAGGTTATTTTCCCCATTATTTCCAGTCAGGAATTTCTCTGTTATACCTCATTCCATGAATAAGGACACATGCTCTAAGATAATAACACTCTAAAAACACAGTGCAGAGTCATTTGATTTTTCTTCTAAAAAGCATGTACTATCAAAATCAGTACATTGTGTTCTATAGAAGTATTGTGTCTTTAGCAGCTTTCTAAAACATAGGCTTGACAAATGGGGCAGGTGTGACAGAATAGACCAATTTAAAAGAACTCATACCCACATATTAGTTATTTATCTTTTATTTGTGCTATTGTCTCTTTTGTTTATCTGTTTTAATCTCTGTGGCGTGGAAGCAAGAAGATCATCCTTGGACCCCTACAATAAGTCACCCTGTGAATCACTAAGTTTTGTTTGATTGATTCTATTTAATCCTATCTGAGGCCCAACCTTAAAGTAAGACAGCAGCAACAACAAAAGTTTTCAGTGGCAAGTAGTTGGACCCTGAAAGGGAAAAATGGCAGTTTTCTCTGTCTTCAGTGTGAGCGAAAACATTTCCATGTCTAAGTCACTTGGAAAGCAACACAATTTATAACAGCAATATTATAAGATAATTGTATGATATAAAACAGGTCACCAATGAATGGAAGAATAAACATTTTTAATACCTACTAAGGTGATAAGTTTCTACTGTTTCTGTCATTGTCCCTTATCATAACACCAAAGAGTATAAATTAAGACATGTGGGTAAACAAGAACGGAAAGCAAAGAAGAATTTTCCTTCTCCTGTTACTGCATATTCCAAACCCACTTTTTGTTTTTCCTAAACAAAATGGGGCATATCGTCATAAAAGATGAGGTCAATAATTTTGAAAATCAAATAGTTTTTGAAGCTAACATTGGTTTTGAAAAAATGGTCAGTAGCAATAAGACAGGCACTCCACTCCCCTTGCATTGAAATAGGAGCAAAGATTCTAGGTTTAGTACAAGCTCAATCTTCTGTTTGAGGAGTAGTATAAAATTACATATTTGTTAGGTTAACATCAGAATGCGATTGCATCTTTAAGAGTGCTGAGGCTGTGTCTGAAATAGTGATAGCCAGAGAAGTGCTTAAGACCAAAGCTGGCCAATCAGAATAGGAGCTGAGTCAGGAAAGAATTGACTAATTAAGCAATGGGCCATTCTTTGTTTTTGTGAATCTGTGGACACCTAAAATAGTTCTTTTTCCTCATAGCAGAAAAATATACAGACTTATGATTATCAACAAGACTTCATGCTGGGTTTCTTTAGGTTTGTTTAAAGAAACAAAAAGCCTCTGGCTTCTTCTGATAAAGGCCTTGGCTCTGGGATGTTAATTCTAATTGCATGTGATGAAAGCTTTCGATTAAAAGCATATCCAATATGCCCTGTAAGCAATAGCTAGCTCTACACAAGAGGGTGAACCTTTTATGAAATTTGGGTGGACCTGGGGACCCTGAGCCTGGCTCTTACCCTGGAGAATGACCTCAGTCCTGTGGGTATAGGTAAGTAATGTCCCAAGTAATGAATCAAACAGGCGTCTGTAACCCAGGAACCCCAAATCAGGGAGCTGCTTAAATATTCATGATATTCCACAAAAAAAGGCCCAGTGGACTAGCCAATGTGGACATGCTATTTATTCCATCACACATTACAGGGAGAGCACCAAAGGCAGCTTGTCGGCACTAGAAAGACTGCACTTCCTCCAGTCTGAGGCTCCTTAGCAGGGTTCCCAGACAAAGGCAGCACAAGTCCAGGTTGAGTAAAACTACATGTGGCCTGGAGCTACATTGCATCAGCGTGCAGGTGCGGATGGGAAAGGTCAAGAAGTAGTCATAGTACCAGCAAGCTGTTTCCAAAAGGAGATAAGGAGGGAGTGACAATCTATCCCCCAAATGATACACATTCCTTCTGGCCAGAGACACTCTGACAAGCCCTCAGTCATGGTAGGGGGAAGGGCCATGTATTGATTCCACAGCATCACTATATATATATTTTACAATCTTTGTAACAGGAAAGGTCTACCCAGGCAGTTAGATTTTGGCATTTTATCTTCTGTTGTGGGTATGACTAACAGAAGACCGTCAAGTCTTCCATAATGGCTAAGTTTCCAGTATACCAACTATTATCTAAATCCCTTTCTGAAGGTGGGAGAAAAAAGTCTTTCCTTATAGCCTCAAAGAATTTGGGATGATGTACATTGCAGATCCTTATGGCTCTGGGGCTGTATTGAAAAGGAAAGCAAAATAGAACAAAGATTTGCTATCATAAAATATTTTGTAGTATATAAGAAGCCGGCAGGGTAGCAAGGCAAGCAGGTTGTGGATGACAGAAAAAGAAGGTAATGCTAGAATAATTTGTTTTTTTGAAAACTTTTATTAATTTATCTGAGCCAAACTGATAACAATTGCCAAGAAACAAGGTCTAAAGTGCTCCCTACTTCATTTATTTTTAACAGGCATGTGGAATTATATGATGATTAACACCTTATTCAGCCATTTTCTACTAGAGAACATTTTAGGTAATTTTATTAATAATAGTTATTAATATTACTATTATTTTGTTATTACCAAGAATATGGACTTCAACATTTGTGTGTGAAAGATATGATTGTGGTAGCTAAGAAAGTAGACTCTGAAGTTAGACTTTCTGGAGTTAGACTTCCTGTATTTTAATTCCAGGCCTTTTGCTTATTAGCTATGTATACTTGGGAAAGTTATTTAATCTCTTTCTGCCTGCATTCAGCAACTATAAAATAGAGACAACAGTGCATATTAGAGGCAATTGTCATGAAGATTAAATGAGATAATGTATTAAGCACTCAGAATATTTTTTAAGTTGTGCATATCCCTGTGACATTTCTTGCAGTGCCAAGTACATGGGAATGTGAGGGATTATCTTCAAGTATTTTCTAGGGGCGAGCAGATGATTCAGCAATGTAATTGATGTAGAAGGTGGGATGTAAGTAATCGTTGTAATGATCTTTGTGCCTGTGGGAGAAGAGCCTGGGAAGACTTTAGAGAGAGACGTAGCATTTGCTTTGTTTCTTGAGGTTTGGCTCAACTATCCTCTCTTATGTGATCTTTTTTGACTCCCTGCCTCCTGGAAAAATGAACCACTTCTTTATTTGTGTGCTTCTCTCAATCATACCTATGTTATATGTGCATCATGTGCTTTACTCTCAATTCCTGTCCTCTTTGTTTCTTGAGTATATGACCTGTCTTATGAAAATAGTTGTTTTTCTAGGGACTACTAAATAGCCTGCTTCAAAGGGAGTCTTGAGTGAATGCTTATACAATAGGTATGTAATTGCAGGTATAAATAGAATAAGATGAGCTAAATTAATCCTTATGCGTAAATTGTATGATTATAGTTTATATTTTTCGTGTAATGATAGCCATTATTGTTGCTTGAAGTGAGTAATAAGAATATATGGTACTTAATGCTACTGCACTTTCTATATTTAGCATTATTTTCACAAACCAACTACATTAAGTACCAAATGCTACAATGTCTAGGTTACTCAGAGATTTCAGATCATTTTCATTACATTAAAGAAAAATAAATTGAACATAATTCAGCAACGAGTTTATATCTCTGAATTTTTCTTTTAAGCCTCAGGAAGTGGGTTGGTCATTGTTGTAACTAATGCTCATTTCTGACCCTTCACCCGAATACTGAGAAACCCAAGAAACCTGTTTCTCAGGTTTACCTGCCAGCTAGCCTCCAGATAGGTTAGGTCAGCGGGAGGTGAATGGGGGCTGCTGTGAGAGAAGAAGGACCGGGAAGCCTGGGCATTTCTCTCCTACTTGCTCATCCCTGTGTGGCATCTCCCTGCACAGGCTAATTTCATCTGTGGTTTTAGCTCCCCAACAAGCAGCCTCTCTTTGAGTTCTAGTTTTCCCACCAGCCAACTAGTGCTTCTAGTCATGGCCATAAGACTTTTTCCCTTTTCCTCAAAGCCCTAGAAATGGTAGGGGTTTCTTGCAATTATTTTTTTTTTTTTTGGTTGCTTCAACATTCCCCATCGGCTTTTCAGCGTTTTCATCACTCATTATCACTCATTATCTGTATCTTAAGTTTCTTCATTTAAATGAACCTAGAGTGGTTTTCTGGCTGGTCCCTGTCTGATAGGAATTATGGGAATGGACTATTTTTAGTGTAAATTTAAATTTTGTATTTTCCCAGTGTGATGTACAGAATCTTAATATTCCAGCCATTAATGGATGATAATATGGTAAAATATTTAGAGACAGTCATAGATTCACTGTTTTCAGATATGAGAAAGGAAGATATCTTTAAATGTATGGAATTCCTACTGGCAGAAGTACCAGAAACCTGTTCCATCAGCTCCAGGTTGTTTCCACGTAAGTGTTACAGTTGTTCATAAGTTCTATTGGGAAGGAAGTACTACAAGGACTTGGGGACCATCAAAAGCCTCTGACAGTACTGCATCAGCAGCAATTTGTAAACAAGGTCATACATGGTATACATATATAGATGTGAAGTGAAAAGTGACAATACAGAGGGAGTGATGACCAGAGACTAGTGGATAAAATCTAAATAAAAGGGGTAGCTTTAAGAAATCATGCTGGACTATTTACAATAGCCAAGTGCTGGAAACAGACTAGGTGCCCATCAGTGGATGATTGGATCAAAAAACTTTGGTACATATACACAATGGAATTCTATATAGCAGAAAGAAAGAAGGAACTTGTACCTTTTGCAACAACATGTATGGAACTAGAGAGTATTATGCTTAGTGAAATAAGCCAGTCAGTGAAGGACAAATATCATATGATCTCACCCATTACAGGACAATAATGATCAAAACTAATAACAAGCAAAACAGAACCATATATATGAATACAATGAATAGGCCTTCAGTGGTCAGGGGGAAAGGAGTTGGAGGGAGAGGGGAGGTAGAGGCAAGGAAGGGGAGCAGCTTAGACAAGAACCTAGTATAAAGGAACCATGGACATGGACAACAGGTGGGATTGACTTTGAGGGGAATAGGTAGGTGGGTGGGGAGGGGGACAGAGGGGAGCAAAAAGGGGATGGATGTAATACAACAACAATAAAATTATTAAAAAAATAAAAAGAAAGAAATCATGCTGGACATTGTGAGAAGAAACCACTTACATTCTTGATTCAATTGTTTATTTAGCTCTGATCTTGGACTGCCCATTGGGCTTTTCTGGGTTTTCTCTTTCCTCCTCTAGAGGATGGAAATTTATGTATCAACCTGCTACTTAGTTTTAAGAATGAAGTATGATAATGTATATAAGAACTTCACCCAGCCCTGGCTGGTGGCACAGTGGATAAGGCGCCACCCTGCCAATCCAAAGGTTGCAAGCCAGATGTCCAGCCAGGTCTGTAGCTGGAGGCAGATGAAAGGTAACCATCCATTGATGTCTCTCTTCTCTTCCTCTCTGCCTCTCTCCCTTCCCCTCTCTCTAAAAATAATAAATAAAATCTTAAAAAAGGAAAAAGAACCTCACCCAAAGAATTAGTGTTATTAGCGAATGTATTTCTTTTATGGAAGAAGTTACCAGACGCCCTGAAGATGCTGACTAATTCATATAGTCGATGAGGATAAAAATCTGGGGCAAGGCAAAAAAAATGCAGCAGGTTCAGAATAGCAGAAATTATTAATGGGTTTGAAATAATTAGATTAACTAAAGTAGTACCAGAATGACAAAAAATCAAGTAAAGGAGCAATAGTCTCTAGCTTTTGAAAGGACACGAGGGGAAGAAACTAACTTATTTCATATTTTTTCCCATTTAAATCTTGTAATTTGTTCCATTTCATAGAACCAGCCTTCTTTAAAAAAAAAAAAAAAAAAAAAAGATTTTATTTATTTATTTTAGAGATAGGGGAAGGGAAAAAGAAGGAGGGACAGAAACATCAATGTGTGGTTGCCTCTTGAGCGCCTCCAACTAGGGACCTGGCCCTCAACCCAGGCATGTGCCCTAGGTGGGGACATTGAACCAGTGACACTTTGGTTTGCAGGCTGGTGCTCAATCTACTGAGTCACACCAGCCAGGGCAGAACCAGACTTCTTTAGAACCATATTTAATTTCATGATCCCTTTGGAATCTTGGTTGCAACGAGACTCTTTCATCCATATTGTGAATAGTAAATAGAGTGATTGAGAAAGAAAAAAAAAAAACTACTTGAGAAATTAGTCATAGGAATTTAAAGCGAAGCTAGCATGCCAAACTCCTACATGAATTGCTTTTGGTTTCCTGGTGTATGACTGATTGCCAACATTTATAATTGTTGTTCCTTTGCAATCTCTATGCTGCATGGTCATTGTCACTTTGAAAATAGTGAACTTAATTATTTTTTTGAGTGTGCACCAGAATTCAGCTGCTTAAAAAGTAAGTTCTAATCTTTCTCAGTGATTATCTATAAGGCAAACTCAATTTTATTTTTCTAGTGTTTCTTTAAAATTTTTTTCATTTAACAAACATACTAAATACAGTTTAGTTGGATTGAACCAATAATATCTTGAATCTTTCCTAGATCTAAAATTCTGTAACAATTAGTCTGGCACAGATGAATTTTACTATTATCAGAGATGGCTGGTGGAGTCAAAGAGGAAAGAGATGATGTGATGATATAATATTTAATATTAAGTTGGAATTCACTAAATGAAAGTCATTTCCTTCAACTGACAGCAAATGACAGATTTTTTACACTAAAAAAGGAAAATTAGTGGATTCTTTTTTTCTTAGTGGTAATTTTTGTAGTAAATACTTTGTTGTATTCTTCAAGCTAGAATAGTAGCCACCCTGTTTACCACTATTCCCATAATTCTAAGCTAGAATTAATTTACACAGTAGAACATGTTAAAAGTGTCCAGTCATTTACTGATACACAGCAATCATTGTTAGCTGATTATGAGAATTAAGCTTTGTGAAATCTGATTTAGCATTGGTCTGTTACAAGTGATGAAAATACAAGTGACATGGATATATTTATACAAAGTCTTATGGCAATGTGTTATCCCTGTCATAAATCTAGGTTAAATAACTTGCTTTAGTCATAGGAGGCATCAAATTCAAAACTAGCTTTGGAGAAGTAGCACTGGGTATGAAAAATTAGTGTGAAAATGGAGAACAGACTTGCCTTTCAGTATTTCATCAGGGAGACTTATAAATTCAGGTTTGATGAGAATTTTATAGAACGCTTGATAAGCTAATTCCCCCAATTCACCATTCAGAATGTGTAAGCAAAACAGCTCAATATTATTAGCAGTTTGTTTCACCTGAATAAATCATTCACCCACAATCATGTTGCCAATTAAACACTGATTTATGATTCACTTCCTAATTAACCCAAGAAATATGAAATATATTTAATTTTTCTGTTCCCCCATTTTCTATCTCTATGTCTTTCTCTCTCACTATTATTAGCACTTGGGTTTTTTCCTGGCTTCATATCCCCAACATAGCACAGACTGAACATGCAAAGCATACAACACAGAAGACGAAAGATGACACCTGGGTCACAGTCTCTGGGTTCACTTTGCTAATCTGCCTCAACTGCCATAGCTAATTAGGGTGAAGACATGACTACTACCATGGCTGTTACTGCTGTTGCTGTACTTAAATGCACTCTAAGAGCCATACATAATGTTTTTCCCACTTGATGAACTTATTACTCAATTTTTAATCTAGGGAGACAAGAGAACAACGTTTTAGAATTTGGGACTGAGTTTTTACAGGATTGTATACTCTTAATGGTGAAATGTGTCTTCTATTATAAAAGGCTGTGTTATATGTTATAAATATGTAGAGTTTAAAAAATAATGAACATTCATTATCACACTGAGGTGATATCTCACAATATTCACAAGTCCTGCTCACACTTAAGGTGAGGGCATTATATGGAGTATATATACACAAGAGGGTAGAAAGCTTGAGGAATTGTTTTTATGTGTTTCAACTCTAAGTTTCATCAACTGGTTCAAAATGTTTTTACCAAACATAAATAATTTTTATTTTTAAAGTCTTATCCATCATTTGTTATATTTATTCCTAATTTCCTTAATTGTTATTGATATTTTTATTTTTAATCACATTTACTGAATCTTTGTTTCTGGAAATTTTTGTACTTACTATTCATATTAAGTACAAAAATTGAATATAAATTTATATCCAATAAATTTATTAAATAATCTTATTACTTTTAGTAATTTATTTGTAGTTCAAAAAAATTTTCTATGTGGACATGTCTGTTACTTAATAATGACAACTTCTCCCACTTTATGACTCATACATTTTGTCTTGCCTTTTCGTGTTTTATTGATCTGGCTAGATTCTTTGTATAATGTTAAGGAGAAGTAGTGATATCCATAATCTTTATCTACTATCCATTGATTACCTAGTTTACTATATGTTTTGGGTGGAGATCCTTGATCAGGTTCTCGTCCTTGTCATTACAAATTAATGTAAAATTTCAAATGAATTCTAACCAAATCTTCAGTAGGAACTTTGAGGAACATGACAAAATGATTTTTAAATATATATGACAACATAAAAGACTCAGAATAATCAAGGCAGAATTGAAGATAAAGAAAAATATGTGGGGACCTGACTTATTAGATATTAAAATATTATCAGAGATGAATAGGATCATTTCATAGTAATGAAAGATCAATTCATTAATAGGACAACAGGATAGAACAACTCTACAGGTTTATGCAACTAATAACAGAACTTCAAAAACTGATATAACTAGCCCTGGCTGGTGGCTCAGTGGATAAGGCGCTGGCCTGCAAACCCAAAGGTTGCTGGTTTGATTCCCAGCCAGGTCACATACCAGATTGCAAGCCAGGTCTCCAGCCAGGTCTGTAGTTGGAGGCAGGTGAAAGGCAACCATGCAGTGATGCTTCTCTTCCTCTCTGCCTCCTCCCTTCCCCTCTCTCTAAAAATAATAAATAAAATCTTTTTAAAAAAACTGATATAACTAAAATAGGCAAGTTCTCAATTATAGCTATAGATTTCAATATCTTTCTTTCCATAACTAATAACATGTAGAAAGCAAATCAGTAATTGTGTATAAAACACTTGAACAATACTATCACACAGCCTTGCTGTGATAGGAAAATTTATAGAAAAGTTTCCCTACCAAACAGCAAAATCTATAGTACACATGGTAAAGTGACCAAAATAGGTTGTATTGTAGAACATAAAACAAATCAATAAATTTAAGAGGACTTTAATTGGACAGTGTATTCTCTGACTGTAATTAATTATTAGATTAAATTATAAATAAATGAGAGAAGATATTGGAACATGCCCAAATATTTGTAAAGTATAAAGTACATTTTAAAATATTCTGAGTCAAAGAAGATTTCACAAAGCCAATTAGTATTTTGAGCTAAATGTAGTAAAGCTTTTAAAAAGTGAGATATAAATGATATTTATAATGTTGTCATTAGGTTGAGTGATGGGTTCACAAATATTTTATTATTATGCTTTAAAGCTTTAATATATTACCTATATATATATCAGTTTATGTTAAAGATATATATACTTATCTTAAAAGGTAAATAGAAATTTGCCTGAAATAAACACATGGAGAAAGCTCTCTTAAAACAGACAATATGGCATAATCCAAAGTGAATTTGGGTGAAATATATCCACATGATAGATTTCAAATGTAATATAAGAGAACATTAAATCTTAGGCCACAATTAATGAAGTCACTTGGTTAATTGTTGCTGTTTTTACTTCTAAAAACTTTTGACTACCTCTCATGCTTGTTGCAAGTTCAGGTTCTCTGTGGTCTTTGTCAAAGAATAGAAAATGAATATGTGTGCTCCGTGCAGTTACTTGTGTCATTAGGCATCAAAAAAGTTCTACAGCATCTGCAAGTTTGTGTTTAGTTAGATCCCGAAGCACTGGCTTCAGCTGAGCCATTTATTGCTCTGTAAACCAGAGCCAAGAGTGGGATGATGCTTTCCTAACATTACTTCTGAAAGGGAAATATGTTGGCTACAGCATAGGGGGACAACTCAGAGTGAGGATCTTAGACTGATCTCTAATAGAAATAGCTACAAATGGGATAGCATATTCAGCATCCAGAAGCAAGTGACATTGGAGGGACAGAGGAAGGGGGATGGAAACTTACCTGCAACATAAAGCAGGAAAGACCCTTGCGGGTAGCTTAAGACATGCTTTTTCCACTGCCCAGGATGAGGGCTGGCCAGGTGGATGCAAATTGTGCTGGGAATGGATTGTAACTACCTCCTTATCTTCTTTTGAAAGTGCCTGCTGGTCTGGCGACTGCTTCTTGACCTTTCTTTCTGCAGGTATACACTGAGGTAATGTAGTTTAGTGTCACACATAGGACACATGCCTTCTTTGCTTGGGCCCCCTTCTAAAAGCCTCAGCCTAGAGAAGGTGCAGTCTTTTTCACACTGGCCTGCTACTGTGGGGGCTCACCCCTGTAATATGAGTAATAAATGGCATGTCCACATCTGCTGGTCTTCCAGGTGGGGTGATTTTTATGAAATGTCACAAACCCTTAAGCAGCTCCCTGGTTTGGGACTCCTGCCTTCCAGATCCATATTTTACTAATGTCACCAACCAAAGGGTAATATCAGTAATATGCTCCTAATTCAACTTCTAATTCAGTTTTATCTTAATAAAATGAGTAAACACTTTCCAACTTAAACCATATTTTAATTTGATATGAGATATTCTTTGGATTTGTGTAGATATAGAAAATTTTCCTGAGATATATTCTTCAATACATAAATTCAACCATTGTTAACTTAGTCAACTTTTCTTTGAAATAAATGGTTACACATTTTATATATTGGTAATTTTAAATTATTATTGAATGAAAAATATATAGTTTTCAACTAGCTGTAATTTCCCCAGGTAACCATTTACCATGACAAAATATTGGTGGCTCAATCAGTATTTTCCTAGTCTTTGGAGATTAAAGTGTATATAATCCTTTCTTCCTTTTCAATATTGACAAATTTGTTCTTTAGATTCAGAACTTGCTTTTAAAAATTATTTCGGAAAAATTGCATACAGTATTTTTACTATTGGCTATAAAATGTTAAAAGTTTTAATATTGACTATAGTTAAAAAAGTGACATTTTCAAAATAGTAAATGGGACCAGAAAAGCATGTCAGATTAAAAAAAAAATTGTTTGTTCCTGCAAAACTCTAATATTAGAAGGCTTCTGAAGAGGGTTGGCTTGAAGCATTTCATTATTTTCAATGCCCGATTAATGTTCATAGTTTTCTGTTGCTCACTTTTATGTGGGGGTGGGTCTGAAGTGCAGTATATTATGCAATGGTTTTGTCATGTATCAGTGAAGATATTAACAGTCTAATGCTAAACAGGTTCTGAGGAAATGAAGAGGGAAAAAAATGACTTACTATATTTACTCTGAAACAAGATTCAATCTGCCACTGTATTTAATGCTATATTTTTCATTATCTCACAAGCATATGTTGAAACTGCTACAGATGATGAAGTTAGCTGCTGGGCAGAGTTATCATCAATGCTTTCCATCTTTATTTTAATAAGAGGAGCCAGCAAATTGTTTGTGACCTTTGTCAAGGGCTTCCTGGAATACAAGGAACCTAACTAGCCTGGAGCCCTACTGAATATTCAGAACTACCTTTCCTGGAATAAAATGTCTTATAACAAAACCATTGTTTCTGATAGAACCTTGTCTTCAACAGAAAGTCCAGAAGCTAAAGGTAACAATGTTTTCTTTCTTTAAAAATATTATATGTATAATGATGGTTAGTGGTCATGTTGGGTCTATAGGGAATACGCATTTCCTTAAGGTTGACAGAAATTTAAAAACAATAATGCTTGCTACCCACTAGGACACTGGAATCTGTTAATCTTGACAATTTTGTAAAACCAAGCTTCCTGGGGTAGGTGGAATCATCCTACTTATATAGTAACGGTAGCATCTATTGAGAATTTAACCACTTTGTTGTGCTAAGCTCTTTATTTGGGTAGCTTGCTTGATTCTTACTCAGGAGGTAATCCTGTAATTATCTCTGTTTTATAACTTGGTGAACTGCGCAGAGAAAGACCAAGTGACTTGCTTAAGATGACCCAGTCAGGGTTGGCACTCAGAAGATGAAGCTCTGACCCAGGAGGCCAGATTCTGGGTGCCTGGTTATTGCTCTATATACTGGAGGGATCAGGATTTCCCAAACTGCTATGTAACCTTTTGGAATGATCTTAGTGTTAGGTTGCCAAGGTGACTAAGAAAAGACCCAGAGCCAGAAAAGTCCAATTGAAGGTTATATTAAGAGGGAAAACTGTGGTCAGATGGACTGTGTCTGGACAGGCTGCTGCCCCAAGGGAAGAAGTAGAGGAATTCTTAAGGTCATGGAGCAGACCTCCAGGGGGAGAGTCACCCTCCTGGTTGGCGCTAGGGTGTAGGTGCTTGTGAAACAACAGTGCCCTGTGATTAGGGATGGCTGCTTTGGCAACAGAAAGCCCAGGAGATTTATGGCCCTTGTTTCCAGGAAATGTTCAAAGGAGGGGAAAGAGCAATGCAGGAGTAACTAGTTCTCAGCAGGACACCAGGAGATATGCCTCAGTTGCCTCTGATAACAGGGAACCTTATGATCTGGGTGCATGGCAGGCGAGGTGACACAGACCCTCTATCTCAGCACAGGTGGTGACTCAGGTTCTGTGTGACTGTGGGCCATAGTTTCCAAGGACTCAGTGACCACTGACTACATAGCCTGTTTTGCAAGTACTGACACAAGGTGGCAGGTTTCAGGGTGGGCAACATGGGATCTCTGGCCCTAACACTTAGTTATTACAGAAATGATATATCTAGTATTTCTGTTAATTAAAACGGTGCAAGAATGTGAGAAGCCTTTGTCCTCTGTATAACATATCTAATTATCCTCCTAAATTGTAAGAACAATGGATAGTCTATGTTTCCTTGTAAGAAGACTGTATTTCTATCCTAGAGTTATGACCCACCTCTGGCTTGAAAATATTTTAGACATATATTGGTTCTATCTGGAAACCAACATATTTTAGACAACACTCACTTTATTGGTATGGGTTAAATGTGTACCTACACAATTTATATGTTAAAACCCTAACCCCTAATGTAATGATATTTGGATGTGGAACCTTTGGAAGCTCATAAGTTTAGATGAGTTCATGAGGGTGGAATTTGTGTCCTCTAAAAGATCAGAGCCCCTCCCTTTTCCTCCACGACCCACCCTTTGAGAAGGCAGCCCTATGCCAACCAGAGGTAAGACTCTCACTAAATACTGAATCTGTCGGCGCCTTGATCATGGACACTAAGCATCCAGAACTGTGAGGAGTAAATGTTTGTTGTTTGAGCTACTCATTCTATGATATTCTGTGACAGCAGCCTGAACTGATTAAGAGAGATGTCATTCACTTTATTACTATCACATAAAGAAGGATGCCCAAGTAATGTAAGTGAGTACTTCCTAAGAACTTCCTAAGAAAATGATCAACACTCCTTGATTTGTAACTCTAGGTATAGAACTGTTCAATCCACAGTAAAAGAGAAAATGAACATTCACCACTCTCTTCTGCTTGTCAGTTACAGAAAGATTATTGAAGTTAATGTAACTTGCACATGAACTTTTGGTCCTTTGTGCTCATTTTCTAAATTTTATTTTTTGTAGAGTTTTCTATTAGCAGGAATATAATTGCCTAAAATTCTCCTATAGTAGAAAATAGTATTGGTTAAAGAAAAATAGTTCCCTATTTTAAAACCTCACTGTTATCCACAGGTAATGTTTAAATCTTGACTAATATTTAAGTGATAATGAATTAAAATCATCTTTTCTTTAGACAAATGCTTTATAAAGTATAGTTAGCCAACTGGTGACAGTATCTAAATAATTTGTTACTAGCCCATCATGCCCTAGGAAGTTAGCCCCAGAATAGAAATGAATACATTGCTTCTTTTATTGAGAATATCTTGTAATAATGATTAAAAAATGTATAGCTGAATCAAATGGTGACTTCTTACAAAGTTGACTTATACAGGCAATGTATATTATGCAGGCACTTTGAGTAGGAATGCCTTTGACCACTTTCAAACTAGACTTTCACAATTTGAAACCATTTTCTTACTGGATTGTCTGTCCTCATTTTCTTTTTTCATTAAATAACTGAAAATTGTCCTAATAATTCTTTTTTTTTTTTTTTTAAGATTTTATTTTATTATTTTTAGAAAGGGGAAAGGAGAGAGGCAGAGAGGGAGAAAGACATCAATGTATGGTTACGTTTCACCTGCCTCCAGCCACAGACCTGACTGGAGACCTGGTTTGCAACCTGGTTATGTGCCCTGGCTGGGGAATCGAACCTGCGACCTTTGGGTTCACAGGCTGGCGCCTTATCCACTGTGCTACCAGCCAGGGCCTGTCCTAATAATTCTTAATTAGAAAGCACATTATTGTTGAAGTTTTAGAGTAAAAAACTCTGAACTATAAGTTATAAGACATGATTTGGCTTCTTTGTTTGCTAAATAACCATATATTTCTCACTTATGTTCCTTATGAACTTATTTTTTAAAGAACAAAGACAATTATGTTTCATTAAAAAACATAAATCCGACTAATTAAAAATATATTCACATAAACTATCTTTTTGAGATTTGATGAACACTTCCATATCACTATTTCATAGAAATACCACTCTTTCATTATTAAATGGGCATATTTCAAGAGCTATATTACAAAGCAATGCCTTGAGTTTGCCCAAACTAAATGACTAAAGCCCATGACACTGAATTTCAATCATATAATTTATGTATGTACATCTGTTAGTTGAAAAATTGAATATACACTGTCAAGTTTTTTTAAACTGAAAGCTGTTTTGTAACATATTTTAAACGGAAAAATGGAATACGATGTTATTATCTTAGCTTGTTTTATTCCTATTTGTTTTTTGTTTTTTTTTTTTTTAGCTTAAGCAAAGAATTTCTGTCACAACATTAAAGAAATATGGACAGTCTTTAGCAACAAAAATTGATAGTGAACAAAATGGAAAATAAAGCCATGGTTAATTGTAAAATGCATAGTGAGCAGAACCAATTAGGGTTTGGAAGTAAGGCAAATATATAGTAAGTAGTTACTTATGTAAGAGTTATATACTTGGAACCATGCTGTTTAGCCCAAACTGACAAACCTTTAAGCAGTGACAGAGAAATGACATGTCTTAAAGATAATCATATTGATATCCTTTAGACCTGCATAAGAAAAATTTTAGAGGACTATTACCTAAAAGTGGTTTATTCATATGTATTCTTATGTTATCACAGACTTGGCTAGCTGTTTTTTGCTGTTGGGATTTTAGTCTGTTTACACTAAGGTAGAAATCATTTTTAAGTAAAAGTATTTAAAAAAAGAAAGAAAAGAGAGAGAGAGAGAGGGACGGAGGTGGGGGGAGAGGAAGGAAGGAAGAAAAGGAGCAGAATTTGGAGTAGGAAGACTAATTCTGGGGTATCTGTTGAGAGAGCCCAGATAAGCCTCTCTGAGACATTGTGGTTAGATGTCTGTAAAACAAGGTAATTAATTCCTACCTCATGAAATTAAAAAAAAAAAAATGTTTGAAGAAAAAAATTGCAGATAGCATAGATTCTAATAGGCAGTTAACTGACCAATTAATGCTTAAATATATTTTCATCTAGATGCAAATGCATTCTTATTTTATAAATATAATCCTGACTTTCCATAATACACTAAAATCATTGCTAGGTCCTAATATGAAAGTCATATTTATTTATTTATTCATTCATTTATTTATCTTGCATATTCAGTATGTATGTGTGTATAGGAAAGTTTGCATACACATACCTGCACCCTTCTTGCCCTTAAATTCAGATGGCTGGTGGACTCTGTGTAGCCCATACAGTATTTTTCCCAGGGTAAGAAATTAGTCTGTATCTCATGAAATTTATTTGGATGATTAAATTGATATAGTGGCCACTAATAATGCTCTCTGCCAAATGGTCCTGCATTCCCTTGTCTTGAGTGGCCCTTTGTTGACTAAAGACTCAGAGAAGAAACTTCTAAAATTTGATTTTCCTTTGTAAAAGCTGATTGGCTATAATTCAAGCATGCAAAGCCAGAATGTCTTTGGAAATTGAAACTAAAACCCTACATGTGTGATCAGAAAATTTAATGCTACCATTTATTAATACTATTTTGATATCCAGCACTTGAAAGATGATCTGTATGAACAATTGGGGAGTCAAGCAAAATAGTTTTGACATTTTGCTAACGTTAGTGCTTCAACACTGAACCATCTGCTGGAGATTTCTGAGCCTGAATGAAAGGTGTAAACCTGGATTAGCATCGATATGGTTTTCCATCAAGTTTGGCTTTTTCTCATCTCACTGGAGGTTTTCCAGGTCCCCTTGGAAGCCAAGATTGCCATTGTAGAGTGCAATGCCGTATGTTAAGATTCACATGACATATTACCTAAAAGTCATGAATTATTATACCAAGTCTCTTTTTGGAGCTGTGATTAGAAATGTTTATGTAAATGCACCTCCACAGAAAAGTGGTATCCACTGTTAGGCAACACTATGCATAGTAGAACTAAAGAGATTCCCTGACTCAAGTGTATCTTGAAAACAGTCTAATCCTGGAATAATGAAAAATTGACATGGTTTTCTAAGTGTACAGAGTTTAGAGCAGGGAATACAGGTCAGAGGACTCTTTAGGAATAAGCCAGGAACTTCCTCTCTAGAATGATAAAATCACTAAAAGAATTGATTCCCACATCTAACCAAAATACTGTATGTCTAAAGCCAGGTCAAAATGGCAGAAGAAACATATTATGTTACTAAAAAAAACAAAGATGGGTGTTTTGTTCTGTTGAATATTTTAAACTGTAATATATACATAATGCATGTATCCACACATACAAATACCCACATGGTATTCTCTAGTGATTAATTAAAGATTCTGCAGGTTATAAGTGGAGCTTGATGCTTTTTGCTAAGGTTATTTATGAAATGGATTAAGTGGAGCCAAATTTGGGATCTAATAATATTACATAATATTTTAGCTTCCAAAAGGCTTTGAAAATGCTAGCCTTGTATTTCTTTATGCACAAATAGAAGGTAAACCTGTTGAGCTGCTATTCTAGTAGAAGCAATAGACTTGCACAGCTCTAGCAACATTCTCTTATTCTAGTCCCTTGCTGTAAAACTGGTTATGGATTAATGCATAAGGATTAGACTGATTTTGGGCAGGGTGCATCTTTTTATATTTTAACCAATGTTCTATATTCTAACTAATGTGTATGGACACTTACATATACATATTAATACTTATCTTAGAGTATCTAGAATAAGGTCATTTTTAATTAATGTCAACTATTAAAACAAAATACTAATCATTGTGAAAAAAGATCTTTGAGAACAAAACTTCAGTGTGCTGGCCTGTTTAATCTTCTGGAGATGTGACATTTATTGGTTCTATACATGAATTAGTAATGAAAGAGTAATCAAGATTGGTAATTCAATACATCACCTGCAGGAGAGAGATACATTTCTATACTTCATAAATAATTGATTTTGTTAGTAACATTTTTCTATGTATATTTTAATGACCTAATAAATATGACATTCAAATGTAAGGAATCTTCCCACACTTAACAAGTCCAAATTATAAAGCTTTCCAAATCCTTAAGAAATTATATGGAAGATTTTAAAATATATACATACAGATAATACATGTATTTAATGTAGTTATAAAATGAATAGCTATACCCAGATTGCTGGCCCATATTTTCTTAGCTCCATAGACTTAGTGGGCATGTATTCAAGGCTCAGTGTCACTGTGGGATCAGCCACACGTGATTATGTGTGGGATCAGCATGATCGGCTGTCACTGGTTTCACTGACATCTGTCCCCACAGTGAGACAAGCTGCAACATGAATTATTGAAGATGTACACATGCAGATCTGTGTCATGATTACGCCAAATAATACATGTTGCCATACTCTTGAGAGCTGAACAAAGTCATGGCTGACATGTCTTTAACCCTTGTTGACAATCTGCTACTGTGTTACAGATTTCAAAGACACTATAACATTTTGTGATTGGCTTTTGTCTCAGGTAAAAAAAAAAAAAAAAGAAAGAAAGAAGAATTGTCTCCTACCCTCACCCCAACAAAGAGTTTTTATCTGCTCTTATTAGCAGATATTTGTCAAATGATTTGAAGATGCTCATTTTGTTAAAATCTTTGTTTCAGCAAATGATTAATATCCTATAGTTAAATGATAAAAATAGAATTAATCTTATTTGTAAAGTGATTTCAGTTTGACAGATTAGTGTATGTTTATTACTTAACTAAAAAAAAAAGTGTTTCTAATTGGGAGGGCTTGAAGCTGCTTACAAAAAAAAAAAAAAAAGAATAAATGCTTGCATCAGTAATCTTTTCTAAAAATAGCTGCAAAATTTAAACCAGTTGGTTATTATCAAACAGGAAGTATCCACTAGAGTAATGATTCAAGGGTCCATCAGTTGAATATTTTGAACTACTCTGAAGCAATGTTATTACAATTCAGTCCCATAACCTCACAAAAGTATAGCTAACTCCATTTTATTTAGTATATATTTTTATACTTTTATGCTTATCTATTAATGATTGAATGATATATATATATATAATTCTGGGGAAAATTATATTGCTATTTTACTAATAATGTTATGATTTCATTGAATTTGCTTAACCTCTCTGTGTCTCAGTTTTATTCTGCTACTAAATGGCATAG
The DNA here is from genome assembly GCA_004026585.1 of Noctilio leporinus. Classification (NCBI taxonomy): domain Eukaryota; kingdom Metazoa; phylum Chordata; class Mammalia; order Chiroptera; family Noctilionidae; genus Noctilio; species Noctilio leporinus. Next base: position 79,227 of record PVIW01004664.1, on the reverse strand, counting down.
TTACATACTTGCCTGTCATGTAGGATTGGCTGCATAGCTACAATAAAATAGTAGATATAAAAATGTTTAACAAATTCAGAACACTATTATTTAATATCCATAATAGGTACTTTATTAGCTAATAGTTGTTATGTATCTCCCAAGATTTGCATTTTGACAAAAGGATCTCGGAAAATTTCCAGTTATTTTAAATATCCTGTCTTACTTTCCACTCAATTCCAATTTCTGTTTCTAAGGTAATTGTCAAATACCCAGGGACTTGAATGTTGTTTGTGGCTCTTAGGAACATGTTTTTGTAAGGCCTTTGTTAGACTAGAATTGGACTGTCCGGTATAAATGTTTGGGTTTTCCAGGGTCAAACTTTCTATGTTGCAACCAACTACAGGTGCAGTTATCAGCTGGCCCTTTGCGCATAGCCTATGAGAACTGGGGCTTAGGACAAATGGGAATTCTCTGGCTATTGTTGCTGTAAATAATGTATTATTCTTTGGCCTAGGAGTCATGTCTTCTGCCAACATTGATGAAACTGTCATGGGCTAACTTATTAGACTGCCTGCAAGAATAGTAAAATCTCAGACCCTTTACAGTTCTTGATAGTTATTTCCAGAAATCCCCCCACTGTGTTCCCATCCTGGAGTGCTATGGGGAGAGTGACTGAATTACACTGTAATAAAGACTGAATGGAGAGAAGTCTAAATTCACTGTTCACTCTTATCAGTACCAGGCTAAGAAAAGGTTTGAATGGAGTGCAAACCTAATGGTATTGGTAATAACAGGTTTTTTTTTGTGCACAGATATGGGTAATAAATTCCTGATCTACACCTTTAACCTGTCTTCACCCACCACACAGCAAATGCCTTGGCCTATGCATGAATCAAAGCAGCTCCAATGTGGATTGTGGATTATAGCCATTGCCCAGAAAAGAGCTTATTTCCCTTCCGACCTGTTCCCATTTCCCATCCAACTCCTAGGTCTTGATATTACTATTTGGTTAACGCCTTGTTTCTTCATTGTAAACCTGGTGTTTTTCTTGCAATAAGCATCAACACACTTAGGTTAAAAGGTGTCTTCATTTCTTTCTTGAATAATATTGTAGAAAAGCATTATTTGATAGCTAGTATATGTTCTTTTTTGTAGTATTTTGGTAAAAATACTACAGACTTCCTTTGGACAGATCATTCATTTTACCCACATTTTCACCCACATATTTGGACCAGATCATTTTCATTCCAAGTTCTAGCCTAGGCCATGATTGGCTAGGTTAATAAGCACATCTTACACCCTTCTCTACAATGCTTCCAAAATGGACATGTAACTTAGCCAGTCCGGAATTTCAGGTATTTTCTTTGCTATGCTGAGTCAGATCTTGATGAATCTAACCAAGGAGGCATAATTCTTATTGTTGCAGCTGCCAAAAACAGAGCTGAGGAGAGAGAGAAGACACATGGAGAAGTAGAGTGAAACAGGTTTCTGGTCACATATTTTTTCATGCTGAATCAGGACATATTACCTAATACTATTGATGGATTTTTCATTCAACCAATAACATCTACTCCTGTCCTTTTGTTAGGTGTTTTGCTACAAGTAAAGGAAAGTGCCCTAATTAATAGAGACACAATACAACCTACACAGTCTGTCTCGAAAGTATTGAGCCAATGTCAATACAATTGAAAAAGTTTGCATGGCCAGTACTTTCAGGACAGTCCTCATCTACTGCCTTGGATTCAGTCCATTAAGACTCAATTCTTGGTACTGGCCCAGTTGTGGTTCTAGTTGAGCCTATACAGATCTTTGTGAAGGGATGTTTATGATATTCTGGAGAGAGATTTTTTTTTAATTGACATAGGAAAAGGATATAGTAGAAACCAATGTTTGGAAATGCAAGTTGACCCAGTTTATTTGTGTTGCCTCTGGTTGGCTTGAGTAAAATTTTGAAGCCGAAAAAGGTTGCTTCTATACATTCAGCATCTTTTGTACACGTCTTCATCTGTCAGAATTCTGGAAACTTCATCTCCTTATACCCTACTTAGTTGCCAGGCACCTTACACTCTTTCTATACAGACCCCTTTCCATTCTAGTTCTCAGAAACTTCATTCACACTAAAACATTGGTTCTTAATGTGTGTGTGTGTGTGTGTGAACTCCCTTGAGAATGTCAAATCTATGAGTTATTTTCCTCCAAATATTTACACAAATACATTTAAACAAAATTTTTCACATAGTTTAAGAAGCTATATTATTCCCCTAAATCCTGTCCATGGTTCATGGGTTTCAGGTTAAGAGACCATTCAGTAAGTTATAAATGCTGCATAATAGTTTTATTTATAGTGTTAAGCCCTTCTCATAATGTTTTTATTTAAACAACAGAATATTAAATAAAAGATCCAATTCTGTTGTGTAACTTTGTGCCCTATCCAGTGGAGAATATACAGTAATTTGGGTGGAGATGTCTTTTCTGTCTTCCCTAGAACCTCACTTAGTCTTTACCTATTCTAATCTCACTGACCTCATATATGAAACTGGGCATTAATGGGAATCAGGAAGCTAGTTTCTAGTTATTCTATTAGAATGATGGTCTTCTGTAATAATATAATAATGCATTAATATATTATGTTAACAATGTAATAATTCTGACTCTTTACCAAGCAGATTTCACAACTGTCTATATGGAGTAATTTTCCCATTGTGCTCCATTATTCCCCAGGCTAGTTTGAGACCAGAATGAACACTGAAGAAAGTAAGTTTCCTTTCAAACTTAGAGTTGAAGTCACACAGTTAACAAAATGAAAAACCAAGCCACGATATACTTCTTGATACTTGACTGGAATATGTAATTTACCAACATTATATGAGTATAAAGTTGTTGTGACAGTAAAAGGGAAAAAGATCTAAGATGTTCCTCACTCCATATGTCTCATAATCTAGTGTATGTTTATGTTACTATAACATTTTGTTTAAAACCTATCGTACATGTCACACTTTAAATATTATTTGCACAGTACACCTGCAGTATATTTTGCTTTGGAATATTGAAGCAATTTAAATTATCTTTGCATTTCTGAAATCAGGGTAGAGAAAATTGGGAAGGAGGAATCTATATAAAGAATTCATGGTCTCATTTAAAAGGTGATTGAGTGAGAAAATCATTTTTCAAACAATCAGTAGTTCCCTGTTCTAAGTCAATTATAAAAAAGATATATGAAAAATACTTGCATTGTTTGCAGTTAATATACTTGTCCCCCCCAATGTTAACTTATTTATGAGCATGCAAATTTTATGCAAAGCTGGGAGACTCCCTGGGGGTATAGCATTCTACTGTCAGCAAGATATTTCAAAAACAGATGTTTTAATATAGTCTTTAGGATTTGATGAGGGAAATTATGAAGTGCTATGTGAAGTCAGTTTTCTGTAATTTGGAAAATTTTCAAAAGCATATTGATGCAGTCTTCCTTAGAATAGATATAAAAAACCCCTTTTACTACAAAAATATTTGATGGCAAAAAAATAATAATAATAAAGATGTACCACCCTAAAGGACTTTTCAGAATTCAGGTACTTCTTTCCTTTTACAACTATAATTATAATCCAGACTTTTGGGTGTTATATAGCAAAAGCCTGCATTAATTTGAGTGTTGTGAGAATGGGTTATTTATTAAAATATACTCCAAATGACAGTTTAGCTTGAATAAGGAAAGATTCACCATTTTCAGAGATTGACAGTCCTTATACAATTACTGGAAGTTTAGCTGTGGAATAAAATTTCTTCAAAATGGAACAAAGAAGCCCAATGATTTTTCTCTTCCTCTAGCTCTCATTTAATTATAAAAATAAATAAAAATATTTTCTCCTTTTAACTCTCAGAAATGTGTGAATTAGTGGCTTGACACATGGCATGTCAGGTGTGAGAGACACTAGCCATTTCACTTCCAACTCCCATTTCCCACCCATCCATCCTCTACTTTTCCAGCTAATTTCTTAAAGCTAAGGAAATGTGTTTGTTCCATATGGAGGTTAGGTTAAATATACTAGAGTTTCTAACTTTGTGAATTTTTCTAACATTAAATATTATATAAGCTTGCATTTGTATCATTTGTGGCCCTAAACTAGATTAAACTATGAGTTCTAAATAACTAAAGCACTGTAAACCTGTGAGAAGAACTTATTATTCCAATGATATATTCCTATTTTTTTTAAAGTGGGTTTTTGGCTCTCAATACAAATTTGCATGATTTTTTGCATATATTTACATATGACATTCCTAAGCCTTTAATTCCAAATATGCAAAACAAAATAAAATTAATTAGATAGGGTAAATGACTACAATTGAATTTCATCTCGATAGGAAGCACGTGCTACACAGAAAATACATAACACATTTAAAAACCAATCATTCTCATTGCATCTAGGGGCAAGAGCCAGTAGCCCTTAAGCTGAGGATGGCTATACATCAACTTTTCTACGCAGAGGGCTATCCAGGAACTCCTTTGGCATATCCTGCCCTTCTGGCTCTCCTAATCCCATCTATTAGAAGAGACATCGTCATCATCATAATCATCAATCCACATCTTTACATTTGTACATTTTACAAACATGACCTGATTTGATTTTCACATTAATCCTCTGAGGGGAGCAAGAGGAAATTATTTTTCTCCATTCAGAAATGCAGAACCTGCCCTGGCTGGTAGCACAGGATAAGGCGCCAGCCTGCTAACCCAATGGTCACCGGTTTGATTCCCAGCCAAGGCACATACCAGGTTGCAAGCCAGGTCTCCAGCCAGGTCTATGGCTGCAGGTAGGTGAAAGGCAATCATACAGTGATGTTTCTCTCCTTCCTCTCTCTCTGAAAATAATAAATAAATAAAATCTTAAAAAAAGAGAAGAAAAGAAATGCAGAACCTGAGGGCAAGAGAGGTTAAATGATTTCCCCAGAATGATATTTATAGTAAGCAGTAGAGTGGTGAGGTGGGAAGGAAGGGTGCTGAGATAATTTAACCCACATTTATTGTTATTGCCTCTACTCCCAGGTGCTTCCCATATCTCCTTTATTCTAGTTTTGTAAATAAGATTACAGCTGACCAGTTCTGTGTATTTACTACCTTTATCCCCAAGTTCTTCTGGGGCTCCCTTATGTAACCTCTTTTCTCTGTCATTTCAGATTTTTAGTGTTTGAATCTTTTCTTCATGTCACTTATTTGATTTGTTTTAAGAAAAATATCTTATAAACTCATTTGTGCTCCAATGTTTATGATTTAATGTATTACAAAATAATCTTCAGTAAACCTAATGAAGATGTATTAATGAGTGTATTGGGAATCTATTATATGCCAACCACTTCTCTAGGTTATGGCTACAACAGAAAAGAACAGTTGAAAAATATTGGCTTCACGGAACTTAAATAGTAGAGTTGGGAGAAGTGGAGGGAAATAAATTATAAAATATATAAATGCTATGGAAGAATAGAAAGGAGAAAGAGAGTAGGGAGCACTTGAGTATGGTTGGAAAGGATAGGATTGATTCAATTTTAAATACGGTGTTCAAGGAAGGTCTTAATGAGGAAGTGACTTTGAGCAATGATGTTGGAAGAGAGCTCTATAGGCAACGATGGGGAAGAGTATTTCAGTGTGATGGAGGAGCAAGCATACAGTTTCTGAGACAGGAGTAGAGCTTGCATACTCAAACAGCAAGGAGGCCATTACGTCCATTGAAAGGACTTCAGATTTTACTCTGAGTGATATGGGAAGCCAGTAGAGGTTGAATAAAGAGTTGTCATGATTTATTGCCAGTTTTTGTAGATTGAAAAACTTAGCTGTAGTATAGTACTCGAGGTCTTTCTGGCAAGATGTGGAATCTTGTGTCAATCAGGAAACAGAAAGCACAGTGGCTGGGAAAATTGTATATAAAGAAATGTTTGTATTCATGTATAAAGTGTAAGGTAGGTCACTGAAATGGTGGCCTAAAGAATTCTAAGTTATCCCTGGAAAGAAACAGCTGCATCCAATAGGCCTGGAGGAAAGGAAAGGTTGGATAGATAGCAGATTCTCCTTCCACATGGAATCTGATTTATGCTTTTATTCCTTTTGTTGCCAGTGAGATAAGTCAAGAGGTGAGAAAAGAAATGAATGGGTGATTAGAAGGATGGATGAATATAAATGAATGACTCAATCATTTGAACCAATTTGTACCCTTTATCCATGTTTTCTATATTCCTAAGAGAATTTTTTTCTATAAAACTTTTCTGACGTACTAAGAGAAATTAGTGGAAAGTTACTGACACATATTGTAGAGCTGTGCAGGTATAGGAGGGATATGCCATATTGTTTGGCCTGGTTGCCTTTACTTCTACGATTACTACCTCACCATCATTCTCTTCCATCTCATTGCTTATACCAGCAATATGTTTGTTTTATTAGTTCTTTTTTGTGCATAGTTCCATGGTCATATGTAAGGCACTATTTTACTGAATTACAAAGCCTTTCTTAATTCTCAATAAAATCTATCAAATTATAAGTTTTTCTTGATTTCTTAATATGGAGACTCCTTCAGGCACTTAAAATAGGTAAATGACCCCCTGGCTGGTGGCACAGTGGATAAGGCACCAGCCTGTAAACCTAAAGGTCACTGGTTCAATTCCCAGTCAAGGCACATAACCAGGTTGCAAGCCAGGTCTCCAGCCAGGTCGATACCTAGAGGCAGGTGAAAGGCAACCATACATTGATGTCTCTCACTCTCTCTGCCTCTCTACCTCTCTCCCTTCCCCTTTCTAAGAATAATAAAAATCTTTTTAAAAATAGGTAAATGAGTTACCCAGGACTATAGCCTAACTGCAGTGCCCAGTGCAGAATGTAAATGTGACCCCTTTGTTCAAAGTTATTAGTAATGTCAAGATAGTGGCAACAGAGCACTAAACCAAGAGCAGGGCCCTTCTAGGCACAGATGCCTGTGAGACAAGGGACCCCCACCCATGAAGTAGGCCCTGAGGCACCCTCAGCCTTTATATTTGTAGCCACAACAAGTAGTCTTTTACCATGTAGGCTGAGTGAGAGACCTACCTACTCTACTTTTCAGTGAGAAAAACATTTGATAACAAGCACAAAGTTTCACTGAACATATGTATTAGGTATAGTTAGGTTGTGTCTATTTCTGTCCTGGTTGTTGAGATATTAAGACTTTATTGGAGCACAATTTAATTTAGATAAGTGCATTGGTTAGAGGTATACAGCTGATGAATCTTCACTAATTCAGCAGCCACAAATAACCAGAAACAAATTAGAAAAAACAAAATTATCCACATTTAGGATCTCTGTTATGTCCTCTTTGGTAATGTACATGCTGCTACCATGTTAAATATTATCCTGACTTCTAATAGCACAGATTAGTTTTGTATGTATTCATATACATATAATATGGAACATACTCTTTTATGTCCAGTATTTTTTCTCTCAAAATAATGTTTGTGAGAATTGTATTTGTTGTATTCAATTGTAGACCATTCATTCTCATTGCTGTGTATAATTCTATTGTACAAATATACCATAATTTTAAAATCTATTCCATTGTTGAGGGATATTTGGACAATCTCCAGTGTTTTCAGTATTGGAAATAAATAGTGCTTCATGAAACAATGGGGCTATAAACATTCTAGTAGTTTATTTTTGTGAGTATATGTCTGAAACTTTAAAAAAAAAATTTAAAATATTTTATTTCATTATTTTTAGAAAGAGGGGAAGGGAGAGAGGCAGAGAGGGAGAGAGACATCAATGTATGGTTGCTTTTCACCTGCCTCCAGCCACAGATCTGACTGGAGACCTGGCTTGCAACCTGGTTAAGTGCCCTGGCTGGGGAATCGAACCTGCGACCTTCGGGTTCGCAGTGAACCTATTTTTACTCTTTATATACCTAGCAGTGAAATTGCTAAATCTTGAGCATAAATGTGTTCAACTTTAATGAAAACATTTTTTCAAAGGTGTTATACAAATTTACACTCATCTACATTGTCTAGAATTCTGATCTGCCACATCTTTGCCAACACTCAATACTAATGCCTTTTTCAATTTCACCATTCTGGTGTGTGTGTAGTGGTATCACATTGTGAATGCAATATTTATTTCCCTGGTGAGTAATAAAATTGAATACTTTCTGTTGGGCTTTTTGTTAAGTGTTTGTATAAGTCTTTTGACCATTTTTCTATGGGTTATCTTTTTTTCATTTATAGAAATTCTTTATGTGTTCTGAATAGATGGGTCTATTGCTGGGTATATGTGTTAAGAATATCTTCTCACTGTCTGTAGATTGCTGTTTTTTCTATTAATGCTGTTTTTTGATGAACACTAGTTCATAATTTTAAAACATATCTTTTAATGGAACATTATAGGGAAAAAACTTGAAAGGATGAAAGACTATAAAAATATGTATTGTCATTTATTCAAATAATACTAAATTGATAATACTGAAGTTTAAGGTAATAGAAATTTACAGTTAAATACCAAGAATAACAGTGATGATGCATTAAAAGCAAAATCAAAGAATTCTTCATAGAAACTGTGGGAATTCTGTGTTTATGCACAGTAGGAGCTTTGCAATATTGCCAAATGTGATGTGGCAGCCAGATTTCCTAGAATACTGAATTTTCAGTAAATTCTAAAAACACACTAATTTTAACTCATAAATTGTTAAGTTTAATAACACCTCTTAATTGAGTGGGTTATATTGGCATTCAGTATTTAGCCTTTTTTAATGCTTAAAATAAGGCTCTTTAACACAGGTCTGATTAATTCTGAATAATGAATAGTAAATGCAAATTGCTTTCTGGCTTTGATTTATATTCACATGTGCCATGGTTAACTGTAACTTTCAGATATTTTTCTTTTATAAAAACTTATGTTAACCAGCCTTTCCAAAATGTATTTGTATTTTTTTACTTTTATCCTAAGCAGTAAGTTTACCTTTCTCTTTTGTCAAATAGGATAAATTTTTTTTTTTTTGGTTAAATAGAATAGATTATTTCCTTTCCTTTCCTTTCCTTTCCTTTTTTTTTTTTCCCCCCTGTAAGCTGCTCAAAGATCTTCTCAAAGTTAAAATAGGTATCTTGAATTTTGATGGTAAAACATTTGTTTTGTAGAACACAGCACAATATCTTGCCAACCAGTACAGAGTATGATATTAACAGTTTTCAAAGTAATTTTCCTGTTACTGTTCTTCAGTATTTACATGGGATTTAATTATTTGAAGTTACTTTGAATATAGATTACCTTTCCATTATGTTTATCTGGTAAAATTAGATTTGTTGTGATACATCTACACTTTAAATGAAAAGAAAAACAAGAATTTGGATGAATGCATGTTAATGAATAAGTAGATCTAACTAGCTAGTTCATGCAAAAAATTTAAATTTAATTTTATTGTTGTTGTATTACATCCATCCCCTTTTTACTCCCCTTTATCCTCTTCCCCACTCTCATGCAAAATTTTTTATGATATACTTGCAGACATGGTTCTTGTCTTCTCTGAACTTAAAATAGTGTATGGAGAGACCATGAGTGTGGTATGAGCAGAGACACAAGTAGATAATCACAAATTGTGATGTATGGCGTGAAGGTTAAAAATAAAAAAGGTGCTATGAGTGCCAATGGGCTGGAGAGGACTTATTTTAAATCAGATGGCTTTAAAAGGTGTCTGAAGAGCTGACATTTGATCTGAGACCTGATAGCAGCCTCTGAAAAATACTCAAAAGGACTGGGACATACATGGAAAGGTTCCAAGGAAAGTAAGTCTTATAGCTGTTTTGTTTCATTTCCAAGGAAAGCTCATGTTTTGGTTTCAATGATATCTGAGCAGCAAAAGGACTCATTTACATTCATCAATTCTGTTTTCATGGCCTGTCCTATTTAAAATGTCAGTGTGACCCTCAATGTCAGTGATATGTAGTTTAGATATTTTTTACTGCTGATGTAATATTGAACTAAATAAAATCACAATATATATGACATATATGTTATATGTATATATCATATATATATATACATACATATATTTTCATGAGTGAAAAACAGATGACTCCTGGCATTGTCACTTGGTTCAGCCTACATATTACCATTTCTTTTGTAGATCCTGGAAGACCTCTAATACTAACTAGATCACTGAGATGTTTTTGGAGAATAAGCTGGAAAGCATAAACTTATTTTGAATGTCATTTACCATCTCACTTTCTGAAAGTATTAACATTGCAGAAAAAATTGGTCCTGTGAAAATATTTTCAGTTAATTATATATCATCAAATTATTGAAGGATATAATGCATACTTTTTAATTTTTATATTTTGTTACATTATCACATCATAATTCCAATAGTAAACAAATTATAAAAGCATAAAAGTGTTTTGAAATATTTTTAGTATCTTATATTTTTGTATGCAACATAAAATACTTTTGAAGTTCTATGGTGTTTTTGGTTTAAAGTTATCATTTTTTATTTCTACCATTGTTATTATTACTCCTTTATTTATATCTTAGAGATTATATTTCTATATTTCTACAGGCCAAATCATGTCAGGCGATATTCAAGTTTAGAATATTAGATTTCATTTTATTAAACTTACACCAACTGAACCAGAATCTTTGGGAACCTTTGGTAATTCTCATGTACCTTAAAGTTTGAGAAAAACTTCTCCAACCCAATAACTCATAGATAAGGGTATATTGACCTTTATTTTTATTCATTTTAAGCTGTTCTATTTTGCAGGTAAGGATTAAATACAATAGCAGTCACAGAGGACAGCCAAAAAAAAAAAAAAAAACCTTCCTTTATCACTTTGAAATGCAAAGATATGCATGTATATTTTCTTAAACTAAAAATCTGACATAATATAAAATATGCATTTCTGAAAAGTGCCCGAAAAGTAAATTCTCAAAAACAGCAATTTTTCTTAAATATGGAGAAAGTCTCTGTAGTCAGTTTTACTGTTTTATAACACCAATTTAAAAATATTGGAAAATAAGTCAGCAATGATTATAGTAGTTTGTAGTGCATACATTTGCAAAGTGCTTTCACATACATAAGAGGATTTTTTTCATTGTTTACATTCACTCTAATTCTTTACTTGTATTCAGTTTAATTTCTTACTTGTTTATAAGATCGATCATGGTTTTATTATATTTGTGTGTCTGTCAAATCTCTTTGGGTGACTTAGTTCACCTTTGACCAAATCTTCACTGATAGGATAAGCTTTGAGTTAAAGTGGATAACCTTTACATTGACTTTTGCTTCTGCCTCTTTTGGACACTTGGCCTTTATTTGTGATATTTGTTTATCTGGAGATAGCCAATAAAAACATACAGAAGTTGGTCATAGATGACTTTCTGCATTGAGCTTTCCCATGTGGATGAGCGGAGCTGCACTTCTTTTAGGAGTTACACCTTACTTGGCAAATACTTGAGACTGACTAAATTGGCATTTTGGTCCTAATCAATGGGGATCAAATTACATACTATGGATGGTTTCCACCAGCACTGAGCCCCAGGTCATTTCTACAAAGGTCCAAGGTACCCCAAGATTTGCCTTTACCTGACTCATCTTGCTGGCTGCCTTTTAGACTTTCTCACTGAAAGAGCCTCTTGTGGTATTCAATTTGCATGAGGAGCAGCTCAAAAACAGTATGAGATAGGATAGAAGGAGTGTCTCTCAATCAGTCAACTGGAGGGAAAGGAGCAGCACATACAACAAATCCAAAATACAACCAGACAGCCCAAGTTAATGACATAAAGAGTACCCCAAGAGTAACAAGTTGAGGAAATCTAGGAGATTGCAACACTGAACTCCACAAATCTCCTAACACAGAAGGGTATGCCATGAAGGCTAGGAATCAAAGCAGATTAATCTAAGACAAAAACAAGCAACAACAGACACCCAAAATGGGGGAAAAAAGAATCAGTCCATCGCCAAAAGGAAAGGAGTCCCCACTCCTGTTTCACTAAATGAAATAGAGGCAAGTAAACTATCAGATATGGAATTCAAAATAATGATGATAGAGAAGCTCAGTGAACTCAGCCAGTTCAAAGAAAACTACAAACAACTCCAAGAGAACTACAAAGAACTCCAGGAGAGCTACAAAGAACTCCAGAAGAATCATGAAGAACTCAAGGGAAGCTACAAGGAACTTACTGAGAACTACAACAGCATTAAAAAGGACTTAGAAACTATCAGTAAGAGCCAGGAGGAAATGAAAAATACAATTTTTGAATTGAAGAATACAGTAGAAGGAATCAACAGTAGGCTAGAGGAAGCAGAGGATCAGATCAGCAAGCTGGAGGACAATATAGAAAAATATTCCAAGACAGTGCAACAGAATGAAAAAAGGCTGAACAAGAATGAAGAGGTTTTAAGAGAGCTTCAGGACAACATGAAATGCAATAATATAGGGATACCAGAAGAAGAAGAGAAAGAATGGGAAAACTGTTCAAAAAAGTAATAATAGAACATTTTTCTAACATGATGAATGAAAACGTTACTCAAGTTCAGGGAGCACAGAAGGTCCCAATGAAGATGAATTCAAGACACATTATAATTAAAATGGCAAATTTCAAAGATATAGAGAGAATCCTAAAAGCATCAAGAGAGAAACAACAAATAACATATAAGGGGGCTCTGATAAGGTTATCAAATGATTATCCAACAGAAACAATACAAGCCAAAAGTGAATGGCAAGAAATATTCCAAGTAATGGAAAACAAAGGCCTACAATCAAGAATACTCTACCCAGCAAGGATCAGTCCAAACCTATGGAACACAGCAAAGGCAGCCCTCAAGGAAATTCATAGCAATACAGGCCTACCTAAAAAGGTCAAAAGAGGCTTATACAAAACAACCTAACCATAAACCTACAAGAACTAGAGGAGCAACAACAAACAGGGCCCAGAGCAAGTAGAAGGAAGGAAATCATCAAGATCAGAGCAGAATTAAATAACTTAGAGATTCAAACTACAATTCGAAGAATCAACAAGTCCAGGAGTTGGTTCTTTGAAAAAGTAAGCAAAATTGACAAGCCTATAACCAGACTCATCAAGAAAAAGAGAGAGAGGACCCAAATAAACAGCATCGAAAATGACAGAGGAGAAATCACAACTGATACTTCAGAAATACAAAGGATTCTAAGAAATTACTACAAACAACTATATGACAAGAAATATGACAACCTGGATGAAATGGACACATTTCTGGAAGTGTATAATCTACCAAAACTGAGTCCAGAAGAAGCAGAAATCCTGAATAGGCCAATAACAATTAGTGAAATTGAATAAGTAATTGAAAATCCACCAAGGGGACAGAGGGGAGTAAAAAGGGGATGGATGTAATACAACAATAAAATTCAATTAAAAAAAAAAAAAAAGACAATCTCCCAAAGCACAAGAACCCCGGATCAGATGGCTACACAGGTGTATTCTACCAAACATTTAGAGAAGAACTAACTCCTATCTTTTTCAACCTATTCCCAAAAATCCAAGAAAAGGGAAGACTCCTAAAGTCTTTCTATGAGGCCAATATTATTCTAATCCCAAAACTAGGGCAAGGCATAATTAAGAAAGAAAACTATAGGCCAATATCTCTGATGAACATAGATGCTAAGATTCTCAATAAAATATTGGCCAACCAGATTCAGCAGTACATTACAAAGATTATACACCATGATCAAGTGGGTTTCATCTCAGGGATGCAAGGATGGTACAACATTTGCAAATCAATAAATGTAATACACCACATCAACAAAATGAAAGATAAAAACCATATGATCATATCAATAGATGCTGAAAAAGCATTTGATAAAGTATAGCAACCATTTATGATAAAAGAAACACTCAGCAAAATGGGAATAGAGGGAGCATACCTCAACATCATAAAGGCCATCTATGAGAAACCTGAAGCCAAAATCACACTCAATGGGCAACAACTAAAAGCTTTCCCCCTAAGATCAGGAATAAGACAAAGCTGTCCATTTCTGTTTAACATCATTTTGGAAGTTCTAACCATAGCTATCAGAGAAGAAAAAGAAATCAAAGGTATCCAAATTGCAAAGGAGGAAGTCAAACTGTCATTATTTGTAGATGACATGATAGTGTATATACAAAACCTGATAGACTCCACCAAAAACTTACTTTATCTAATAAGCAAATATAGCAAAATAGTTGGATGTAAAGTCAATATTCAGAAATCAAAAGCATTTTTGTATACCAATAATGAAACATCAGAGATAGAAGCTAGAAAACAAGTTCCATTTACCATAGCAACAAGAAAAATAAAGTACATAGGAATAAACTAAACCAAGGAGGTAAAAGATATGTACTTAGAAAACTACAGAACATTGAAGAAGGAAATTAAGGAAGATACAAATAAATGGAAGCATATACCATGTTCATGGATGGGAAGAATTAACATCATTAAAATGTCCATACTACCCAAAGCAATCTATAAATTCAATGTAATCCCAATTAAAATACCAATGGCAGTCTTCACAGAAATAGAAAAAATTATTCAAAAATTTATATGGAGCCAAAAATGCCCATGAATAGCCACAGCAATCTTGAGAAAGAAGAACAAGGTAGGAGGAATCACAATACTGGACATCAAGCTATACTACAAGTCCACTGTAATCAAAACTGTCTGATACTGGCATAAGAATAGGCATATAGATCAATGGAACAGAATAGAGAGCCCAGAAATTAACCCAGGCCTCTATGTCAATTAATATTTGACAAAGGGAGAAGAAACATAAAATGGAGTGAAAACAGTCTCTTCAACAAGTGGTGTTGGGAGAACTGGACAGCAACATGCAAAAAAAATAAAACTAGACCACCAACTTACACCATACACCAGAATAAACTCAAGATGGATAAGGGACTTAATCATAAGCAGTGCAACCCTAAAGGTCCTAGAGAAAATTATAGGCAGTAAAATTTTAGATATCCTATGCAGAAATAAGTTTACTGATACTTCTCCAAGGGCAAAGGAAATAAAAGAACAAATAAATAAATGGGACTATCAAATTGAAAGTTTCTGTTCAGCTAAAGAAAACACCAGCAAAATCCAAAGGGAACAAATTGTATGGGAAAACATATTTGCCAATGGTACCATAGACAAGGGTTTGATCTCCAAAATATATATATATATAAAGAATGCAGCTCAACACCAGGGAGACAGACAGCCCAATTAATAAATGTGCAAAGAACATGAACAGACAACTCACTGAGGGAGACATACAAAAGGCCTAAAGGCATATGGAAGAATGCTTAACATCACTAGCCATCAGAGAGATGCAAATTAAAACCACAGTAAGATACCACCTCACACCTGTCAGAATGGCAACCATCAACAAATCAACAAACAATAAGTGTTGGTGAGGATGTGGGGCAAAGGGAACCCTGGTGCACTGTTGGTGGGAATGCAGGCTGGTGCAGCCACTGTGGAAAACAGTATGGAGTTTCCTTTAAAAAGAAAAATGGAACTGTCTTTTAATCCAGCCATTGCACTACTAGGTCTATGCCTGAAGAATCCTGAAACACCAATTCATAAAAACCTATGTACCCCTATGTTCATAGCAGGGCTATTTATAACAGCCAAGTGCTGAAAACAGCCTAAGAGCCCATCAGTGGACGATTGGATCAAAAACTTACACAATGGAATACTACAGAGCAGAAAGAAAGAAGGAACACCTACCCTTTGCAACAACATGGATAGAACTAGAAAGTATTATGTTTAGTGAAACAAGCCAGTCAGTGAAAGACAAATACCATATGATCTCATCAATTTCAGGACAAAACAAACAAATAAGCAAAACAGAACCAGATACATGAATACAATGAATAGACCTTCAGTGGGCAGAGGGGAAGTGGAAGGAGGAGGCAAAGAAGGGGAGCAGTTTAGTCAAGGGACTAGCATGGAAGAACCATGGACATGGACAACAAGTAGGATTGAATTTGGGGTGCAGTGGGTGGGTGGGGAAGGGGGCAGAGGGAAGGAAAAAGGTGATGGGTGTAATAAAACAAAAATTAAATTAAAAAAAAAAAGGTACTGAAGTTGCCTAAAACTAATTCATAGAAAGCTGGTAAAGTGTAGCTTTGGATTGCAACAGCCACATACTGCATTTCTTTAGCTAAGAAAACATAAGAGCTGAACATTTTATAATGATTTGAAAATATATAAACTCATAATTATATCTTCTTTCAGGAACTTCTGGTGGCAATACATTTATCCTGGTACAGGCCTCATTGGTCCCCTAATAACATACTAACAGGGGATTCAACCTCACCTGATTTTTCTTGAGACAGTATCTTTCCTTCTTGCCTTTCATTTAAGGGGTTGTTTCTAGTGATAGCTGAATCAGCCATCCAAGTCAGTGTTATGACTTAGTTGATCCTGCAGCACTGAGATTTAATTTGACATGTCCTAAAGACTTTTATTATCTTCCTCCTCTTTTAGTTTCTTCCACTGTGGGCTTAGTGAAAATACCTTATTTTTCTGTAGTAACTATTTACTTAAAAAGCCTTCCAAATACGAACCAGTCGCTGAAGTTTCTTTGAAGAAAAATATGAGTACTCGTGTAAACAATGAATGGTCGTTAAGCATGGCGTGCATATTATGACAAACAACACATGCTACATTACACCAGCTGGTGTAATGATGTGATAATGGCTGACTCATTAACTCTGGCACACAGTTTAGATGCCCTTCTATGACAGGATTAATTGATTCGCACATACATTAAAATAAAAATAACTACACAGAAATTCAGCTGGAAACCTGGCTCCTCATTTGTCACAAACCTTGCTGTTGGGGATGACTGACAAGGACCCTAAGCTGAGTGGGCTGAGGTTCCCTTACTGACCTCACCTTTGTTTCTGACTGAGAGCCAGGGCCCTGGAAACATACCAGAATGCTTTCAGGTCAGGGCTCTCCCCGGAGAATTCATGCAGGATCAAAACCTATACATGCACATAGTTTTAACAGTGAAAAGGTTCAATATACTTTTCCAAAACACATCCAACAATAAAACAATGGTTATTAAAGGGCATCTTATCTAGAAGAAATTCAGTTTAGATGCTTTTCCAAAATACTTAGCTGTTTAAAGGATTTCTTTCAGGCAACTTATCAAATGCTTTCAGAGCTTTTTGGAATTATAAGCAATTCTGACTTATATTAGGCACAGTAATAAACAACACTCCACAGGGTGCTAACTTTTCTCCTTTGCCTCAGCTGCAATTTTATCTTGTTACTGAATTGTGAGAATGGGATAAAATTTGAGCCTAGGCAGCTCCTTTTCACTTAAAACCTGGAAATGTAATAATAGACTTAGTAAATTGGAAGACTCATTTTAATGTAAAATCTATATTATTGTTATTCTATGGCATTTTCAACTGAGAACTAAGTTATTTCTTTATTAAATGCCTTTTGCTTTAATTGAGGCCATATATACTGTATTTAGCAAACTTTGTATTAATATGATTTGAGAGGCTGACAGAAGGCAGTAATTAAATGGTGAATTGTCTGGATGTGAAAGAAAAAGAAAAGAAGCACATTGATGGTTACAGAATAGATGGGGAGAAGTTAAGAATAATAAAGGAAATGGAGAAGCCAAAAAACTTATATGCATGACACATGGACATGAACTGAGGGGGGCATTGCTGGAGGGAATGGGGGTGCTGGGTGGAGGGGGTTAAAGGGGAAAAACCGGGACAACTGTAATAGCATAATCAATAAATATATTTAAAAAAGGAATCTCTAGTTGTTTCATTAAATAACTGGAAAGTATAATATGATTTTCATGTCAGAAGTGTTTTAGACATAATATATTTATTATTATTATTAATATTATTACTACTAGAAATTATGGCACCAATGTTGAAGGATATAGAAAACCCAAAAGTTTGCCTGAGTATATTTTATTCAACATACTGAAAAGTAAAATGTACTGGAGGGAAAAAGTGCTAACTTTAAAAAACTAATTCCTTTAATTTTTTCTTATAAATTTTATTTATTTTACCATTTTTGTTTTCAGAATCCAAAGAGTCACATTCCATCCTTCTCTGTGTTGAGGCTGTGCATTCTTCTATGCTGTTCAAGTAACCAAATGGTCAGTGAAGGTTAATTCGAGTTAAAGGCTAGAAAGAGACTCAGAGTCATCTTGGAATGAAAATCGAAATAGTTCTCTTTTTACCTTGCTAATTCTCATTATGGCATGATGGCAGTAATTCATTAGCAACTTTTCTTTTCTTTTCTTTTCTTTTTTAATTTATTTCATTATTTTTAGAGAGAGGGGAAAGGGAGAGAGGCAGAGAGAGAGAGAGACATCAATGTATGGTTGCGTTTCACCTGCCTCCAGCCACAGACCTGACTGGAGACCTGGTTTGCAACCTGGTTATGTGCCCTGGCTGAGGAATCGAACCTGCGACCTTTGGGTTCACAGGCCAGCGCCTTATCCACTGTGCTACCAGCCAGGGCAAAATTAGCAACTTTTCATTAGCAAAGGCTATTTTCCCATTTTTCTTCCATAGATTACTTTTTGTAAAATTTTCAATATGGGCCTCCTGTTTTGAAAAGTGTGGTTTATAAAATAAATTAAATTTGTCAACAAATAATCCAGATGCCACACCATTTAAAAGTTAATCCAAGTCAAAGCAACTGCCACCCACCCGGATCTTCAGATCAACATTAGCCTTCATTGTTGTCACCTGAATTGGTAACAGTCCACCCAGTGGAAAAGGAAGGTTGTGTTTGTCAGACAGACTCATGATCTACCTTAGATCTGTTGACATATGAGCATATCCCTGAGGCCCACAAACTGACAACTACTACTCGAGCAGATAGCACTTGGTCACACTTCACAACAGTAAGCAGGACCAACAGATAATACCACATTTTCTCCCTACCTTAAGTGAAAGGAAATATGTTTTTCCAAAGAAGTAAGTGTAATTATGTAAACCACAGAAATAAGAGCACTGAACCATTTTAAAAACAGATAGATTATAGATAGATAGATAGGTAGATAGATAGATAGATAGATGATAGATATGTAGATGATTGGATATACTTTTCAGAATGGGGCACTTATTTTGTGAAGGGAATTGTGTTCTGCCCAAGGTCAGAAATGTGGTGTCTTGCTTGGCATTCTGCCTCTGCTTCCCAAAGCCTTCTCAGTGTTTGGTGGGTGTGCTTCATAATTTGTGGTTTGTCATTGGGGTAGGTTCCTTATTTCATTGGGATCAATGCATTGTCTCTATTCTTCATCCTTTAACTTTTTATTTTGTTTGTATGTGTGTATATGTACCTTTTCTTTGTAACTTGTTTTTAATGGAACTTGACTACAGAGATTGAGGAAAATGTTTTAGTATATAACCTGTAAGAGACTGTATTTTTAAATGTAAAATATAGACTGGCTTATAAAAGCTGGCATACTTGTAAAGTCTATCTGGTCCTTGTAGGCAGTTGGGTTTGCAATTTCTGTTCTAAGACTGATATGGTAGAAGAAAAGAAAAGGCGAGTGGTGACTTTGCCACCATTGGAAGTACGGTAGAGCAAAGGGGGAAGAAGAAATAGTAAGGGGTACATTCCAAAAGATATAAAGTGCTCTTCTGTGTGCAAAACTGACTGTAAGAATACTGAGGGGAAATGTTCCAACAGCATAAGAAAATAATACATTGGGAGGAAGCTTTAGGCACGACAGCCTAATAGTCTGCTGACCATATTTCAGCTCACTCTGCAATTCACTTGCAGCCACCCTGCTAATCTCCAGTAAGTAACCTATCCTGTTCCTTCCAACTTGACTGATAATAGAAAGAAATGTGCAAAAGAAAAGTAAAGTTGCATATGCAAAGCAAATGAAGCACTTATGTTAAATGAGATAATTAACATAAAGTGCTTAGAATTGTGTCTGCAAATAGCAAACCCTCAATATGTGTTAGACATACATCACAAAAGTAATCATTCGAGGAGACACAGACAATTGGCTACAAATAATTGTCTGCACTTTCAAAGAAATTACAGCTCTCTCTAACACACACACACACACACACATAGATATAGATAGAGGTATAGATGATATATAGATATAGATATAAAATTATGGTCTGGATGTGTCCCCAAAACTCATGTTTTAATCCTAATGCCCAAAGTGATAGTATGAGGAGGCAGGGCCTTTGGGAGGTGCTTAGGTCATAAGGATGAAGCCCTTCACAATAGGATTACTGTTCTATGAAAGGAAACCTAGGGAGCTCTCTTGGTCCCTTTTCTGCCATGTGAGAATACAAATAAATGTTGACAGTCTGTAACCAGAAATAGGGCCCTCACCTGACCATGCTGTCACCCTGATCTAGGATTTACAGCCTTTGGAACTGAGAGATTCAATTTGTGTTTAGTAAGCTGTCCTGCCTATGGTATTTTTTATAACAACCTAAACTGATTATATATATGTATATGTGTGTGTGATAGAAAGAAATAACTATAATTTATTTTATTTGAAAGTATGGACAATTATTTGTCAGCCAATTATCTCCCTTATATACACCTACCCCCAGCAATCACCACATTGTTGTCCCTGTCCATAAATAAAGTTATTTTTTAAATTTAATTTGCAGATCAAAAATAACATTCAGTACCCCTAGGACAAACTGATATTTAATGTTTTATACCAACATATATTTGGGTGAATTTAGTAACCTAAGAGAATAAAGGAAAAAGTTATCAGGCCATCCTGAGTGGTGGGAAGTTACAAAGTAAGTTACAGACTAGACGACTAAATGTGATCAGTCTGAGACTTCATCAATGCTCCATTCCACACTAGCAGAAAAAGAAGCAGTGTCTACAAAGTTCTGGGGAGAAAGGAAAGTATGACTTTATACCTAGCCAAATTGCCCTACAAGTTTAAATGAAAGGAGTTATCAATAATGCAAAAACTTAGAAAAAGTAGTCTGTTATTATTGTAATTAAAAAAAAATTGCTTTTGTGTATTTGGCTATTGTAAATAGTGCTGCTGTGAACATAGGGGTGCATAGGTTCTTTTGAACTGGTGTTTCAGGGTTCTAAGGGTATAGTCCTAGCAGTGAGATCAGTGGATCAAAAGGCAATTCCATTTTTAGTTTTTTGAGGAAATTGCACACTGTTTCCTATAGTGGCTACACCAGTCTGCATTCCCACCAACAATGCACTAGGGCCCCCTTTCCTCCTCATACTCCCCAGCATTTGTTTGTTAATTTATTGATGATGGTCATTCTGACAGGTGTGAGGTGGCATCTCATTGTGGTTTTAATTTGCATATCTCTGAGGGCTAGTGATGTAGACCACCTTTCATATGTCTATCTCAGATTTCTGAGATTGGAAGTTTCTTCCTATTGCAAGTCTTTCTTCTGAACAAGTCTCTCTTTGTCTAAGCTTAGGGTTATTTTTGTTTAATATATTATATATATTAATATATATAATATATATTAATATAAATAATATTGATTTCATGTTTAAATAAAATTTGTAATTTTATTATATTTCTGTTAATCTACATATAATTAATGTTTAAAAATAGATGATGAAGGATTTTTTGTTTTCAATAGAATGTGTCATTTTTACAAAAGCATAGAAGTTATTTTTGGAGTAAAACTTCCAAATAAACAGTATTTTTTTCTTTCTTGCATAAAAGACAAAAAGAATGACAGCTGGTGGTGAAATGCTTATTGGCAATATAAAACTGGAGCTACATCTTAACTGGCTAATTCAAAACAAAGCTGCCTTTAAATTAGGGACTATGGAAATGAAAAGTTTAGCCAATCATCTCTATGATTGCCTTGGGTTTAATAACCTTAAACCAAAATCTGTGGGTCTAATAATCTATACTGTATAGAAGATATTAGAATGTTTACTTTTTGTCCAAACATTTTTATTATACTCTTCAGTTTTGAAATGATTTTCTTTGCAATTTATAATATAATGTAGAAGTCAAGTTAGCAAACAGGAAAATTGGTGGGTAATCCAGAAATTAGCCTTTAACATACAGCCTTGGAAGTGAGGTTATATTAGACATATAATTAAAAGATAGGCCACCAAAGACATACAAGAGGAGTTACAGCACATATCTTTGATAAAAACAACTTTTTAAATTGTAACATTTTTATATAGATAAATGAAAATAAATTTCAAAAGATAAAAAGAATTTTAAGATGTGATTGATCTTGAATGAACCATCTCAATCAGAGAATAATAGATATGAAAATAATGAAGTCATTTAGACAGCACTGAGGTAAATTCCATGACTAAAGTTAGGAGTAACAAGAGTAACTGTTGGAGTAACAAGAGTTCAGTAACTCTGGAAATCTATACACGAAAATAATTTCACACAATAAGAAGGATCTTTGGTTGTTATTGAGAAGGAGAAATAATATGAACAGGAGCTCTGTAGTTAATCAGAGGAAGTTAAGAGGTGACCTTAAAGTCACACAAACACTGTGGCAACTCCTTAAGGTAAGCATAACCTCCCAGATGATGTTTCTGAACAGCAGAGGGGAAATATAGCAGTCCCCCTTTACCCACAGTTTATTTCCACAGTTCCAATTACCTGTGGTCAAGCATGGTGTGAAAATATAAAGTGAAAAAATCCAGATATAGACAACTTACAAGTTTTAGATCACACGCTGTTCTGAGAATCGAGATATTTCATGCTACCTCATTCTCTCTCTCTCCCCCTGATTGTGAATCATCCCTTTCTTTGTCCAGTGTACCTACATTGTACATGGTCCCTGCCTGTTAGTCACTTAGTAGTCAGATTGGTTATCAGATCCACTGCTGTGGTATCACAGTGCTTATGTTCAGTTACCTTTATTTTGCTTCATAATGGCCCCAAAGTGCCAGAGTAATGATGCTGGCTATTTGGATATACCAAAGAAAAGTGGTAAAGTGCTTTCTCTAAATGAAAAGTACAAAACATAGTGTACAGGGTTTGGTACTATCCATGGTTTTGGACATTCACTGTGAGGTCTTTCTTGGTATGCCTGGGGTAAGAGAGAACTCAAGTAATAGCAGATAACCCTCCAGGCTGTTGTAAGGGTTAAGAGATAGTCAATCCTTATTAAATTGTGTAGTTCATAGTAGATTTTAATCTTTCCCTAATTTCCATTCCTCCACATAATTTTCAATCCACAGCCTCATAGGATATATTGATCAGATTATATTGCATCTCCCAGTTCAGAATCAATTCAGCAATTCTATTCAGAAAAGAGCATAAACCACACATTTATTTTAAAATTGTATTCCTTCAAAGAAATTACTATTATAGTTATTGTTTACCCTCAAATGCATCTATCTGTGCCTTTCTCAGTCAAAATTAAAGTTTTCTATATGTATAAATTTATTATTTAACATCTTCAAAATATTTTCTATGGATGAAAATTATGAATGAATGATACTTAAATTAATGCATTTGATAAATAAAGTTTGTATTCCTGATAGTAGTATAGATGACTATCTCTTACAATGGAAATTGAGGAATTATTGTTTTGAGTTGTAACTTGAGTTTACACATCATGAAATGGTGTTGATTAGAGAGTTATTTATGAAGAGAACCAGTTAAATATGTATTTTGCATTACAGCAAAAGTTCTAATACTATATATCCACCTAGTATGACATCATCCTGAAACATTACACTTTATTCGTTTATCCTGCATATTCACCAAGGTATTTATTTATTGCTTTCTACTCTGGGTCCTGTGCTGTGCTAGACATCGGTTCAAACACATAATTAAACACTATAAACAAATGCCATGTTCCAGAAATTAAAGGAAGGTAGTGTGTCTAGAACATGGAGAAATGAGGGGGCTCTAGGTGAGAGATGAGGCAGGACCAGACCTTGTCTATATCTGAAGGTCATGTTGAAGGTTTTGGTACTTATCCTAAGAATAATGAAAAAGAAGAGGAGAGACATGATTAAGTTTGCATTTTAACATGTAAAACATGCTGGTTTTAAAGCTGACATTAGTCTAGAGAAGACTTGGAAGGATGAGAGAGCCACAGTTAAGATGCTATTAAAGTAAAATACCCTAGGTGCTTCCACCTAGGGTATTGGTAGCAGAGCTAGAAAAATGTGAATGGATTTAAGAGATGTTTATGAATTAAGATTGGCAAGATTTTGTGAAAATATGGTATGGTCTAGGCAGCAATAAGAAACGTGGTAAGAGGAAGGGAGGTATCAAATAGGATTGTCTGATTTCTGGATTCCCAGACTAGATAGTGACACCATTGGCTGAGAGAGATAGAGAACACAGCAGCAGGATCATATTCAGGCATAAATCTTTTGGGATAGTGCTAGTCTACTACTCTCTTTGTCTTTCTCCCAGGCCCAAAGTTTGTAATACATCATTGCTTTATCAATCTTTTTTGCTAGATTTTTGCCTAATTATAAAAATAATCCAGTGCATGTTTAAAAGAAGGCTACAGAAATAAAACAAAAATACATTTGTTAGTGTATCTATTTTAATAAAATAATCTTAACAAAAATAGTGATGAGCTGGTAAATGCATGTTTATTTGAGATTAAGGTCATTACAAGAAAATAGTTGTTTTCAGTCAAACTTTTTGAAAAGAGTCTAAAGTGTAAATCCAGAATAAATTTAAGGCATATTTGCTAAAAGTTAGAAGTTCTAGTTAACCTTAAAATTGGCCAATACTATTAGAATTTCTGGTCAATTAGAGCAATCTTGAATTGTCTTAAGAGCTCTCCTGTTTTCTGTTTTTGTTTTTGTTTTTGTTTTTGTTTTTCAAATTCACTGTTAACATCACATATTACTACAGCTGGTATTCTGGGAGCTTGTCATGGTTGCCTCAGGAAGGTGATACCATAGTCAGATATGTGAAAAATGTTTTACTAGTTTATGTAATAAGGGATTTATACTTTGGGATTTTAAATTGCAGATAAGACCCTTGCTAATGTCCCACTGTTCAGTAGCTCCTGCTCTATTAGGCAATATTGATTTTTCCAAATGTGATATTTTATACACAGTGGTTCTTTAGTATAATCACAAAATGTGCCATCAAGGAAATGTGCTACATCTGTAGACAAAAGAGATGGATACATAATTAAGATGTAACTTAGTAGTTACTCCTAAAAGGGTGTAAAATATTTTATGGAAACACTGAACAAGTAGCCTGAATTTCAGCCCAGGTAAGAGTTTATTGACTAGGAGTCTTTTCAAATGCATATGATATAATTCAAACTCAGATTTAGTCAAAACTGAATTAAAATGCTCATGTGACTGAGCAATGGCTCTTATATCTACTTGGAATAGACTATTTCTACCTGGTACTAGAAATTATGACAAGATAGAGATGATGCTTTTCATTTTAGTAGACATGAAAGATGTTCAAGATTGGAGCCTGCTGAGAATTAATTTCAGGACCCAAAAGTGAGGAATGAAAAGGACAAGTGAGACCCAGAAGTCCTTTCCATGATTTATAGCCCAAAATGCTGTATCGTTTGTACTCTGGCTTGGTTAGTTGAGTTGAGGAATTCATTGTAGTAGGGAGTCACTTAGGATGGCTTTTCTCAAACCTGCCTACAGTTCTCAAATCTCACTTCCATATATATTTTGTAAAGTAGGGGCTAATTAAATCAGAATTTCTGGTGATGGGGCTCTGGTATGTATATTTTAAAAATGGTTTTTCAAATGTAGAAGAAATAGGAAACCTAGCAGTTGCTCTAGTCCCAGATGGTGCATAGACTACTTGCCTGCAGAGGAAAGAACACAAGCAAGATTGTGTAAAGCACAATGAGCAAAGCAAATGACAGTTTTGTGAATAGAACATTCCTCTTTTTTCTCCTCTAAGGCAGTGACTTCAATATGAAGATTGGAGCTACCTGCCACAGAGCTACAGACTAAGGGCTTGGGAAGATGGCATGTCATAAGGCACCTTCAAAAAAACACATTATCTTACCTTTGGTATTATTCTCACTGTCATCATAGCCTGGGGATGTGAGGTACAGCTATCATATTTTTACATTTGTTTGCTTATGCTGCAAAACAGTATATTCTTCAAAAGTAAAGTACTTGTTTATATTTATATTTCCACTAACCAGTTGATATATACCTGGTACATACTGGATACTTAGTAAATGACAACTGAATGAGTGAATCTGGTGAGGTCATAGCATTATTTCAAGTTTTCTATCCTGTATTTATTTGGATTTATTGGAAAAAGCTTAAAACATTCTATTTGTGAAAATAGAAGTATTTATCAACTGTTTGTGAAAATAGAAGTACTTACCAAAAATGTACTTCTACAATATTTATGCTTTAAGAGTAGCAACTCAGAATCAAGTTATAATTCAAGATAGAACAGAAAATCCCTGGAAATAGAAATAATAAAATTAATGTCTATGCTTACTTATTTAAAACAAACCAACCAACGAACTTCCAGCTTAACAAATTTTTCTGTTGCATTATTTTTAGTCACTCTAGAGGAGAATAACAGGAATTCTGTCTTTTCATATAGTTTACATGTTCTATTTAAAACATTCATGAAAAATAATAACCTCTGAAATACCAGCCCATAAAGAAAAATCAAGTTTAAAATGCCACATTTGTTGGACATTTGAAATGTTTTGTTTTCTCTTGCCTAGTATTCATCTTTAAAATTCACTTTGATAGTAAGTTAAATACCTATTATGTTTTTTCCTGCTGAGTATTCCACATTCTCTCTAGTAATAAAGATTTTGAATTCAGACAAGGGCAATTCTTTTGAGGACACATAAGGCAGTAGCTTATAATGCAGTTAACTTGTCCAAAGAGTTCTTGGCTCTGTAGTGTTGATAGTAACAGAAATGTGTTTGGACATCCCAAACCCAGTTAGATATGACTAGAAATACAATGAAAGGAACAGATGGATATCTTGACAAGGCAACAATTTCAGATCCACACTTGGGGTCATGCCCATTTTTTCAGGACATATGAGGAAAGGAACAGACAAATGTCAGAGAGAAGGATTTAACACTCTCAGTGTGAAAAAAAAAATACCTTTCTTCGGAGTCCTAAAGGTTCTGGAAACTTAAATGTATATTATTTCAATTTTACTATATAAAGAATACTGAAATTTGAAACTATTGCTTAATGAATAATATACCATATTTAAAAGCAAACTAACTAGCTATAAACAATATAGTATTTTAGCACACAAATTGCAAGTTCTTTATTATTAAGATATGTTTTCCTAGAAACATTGATAAGACTGATTGAATTAGTAAAATGAATCCTATGTCCTAAGTCTTTTTGTGGGATATTCTAATGAGAATCTTACTGTGAATCATACAATCTCTGTCCTTCCTTATTCTCTGATTGTTCATAATTGGCCATACTTTCATATCAAAGCAATTAAACTGGTGTGCCAATGTCACATAGGAGTGGCAAGAGAATTTTACCTGGATTGAAGTTGCTTTTTATTGTAGTAAATATACATAACATAAAGTTTACCATTTTAACCATTTTTAGGTGTATAATACTGTGGTAGTCAGTATATTCTGATTGTTGAGCAACTTGCTACTGCTCATTTCCAGCACATCTTTGTCACAGCAAATAAAACCTCTCTGACCATTAAACAATAACTCTTCATTATTCCTTTTCACCAGACACTGGTAACCAATATTTTACTTTTTGTCTCTATGAAGTTGTCTATTATAAGGAATTCATAAAATCATACAATATTTGTACTTTTGGTTTTAATTTATTTTATTGAGCATACTGTTTTTATAGTTTATTCATATTATAGCATGTGTCAAAATTTCATACCTTTTCCAGGCTTAATAATATTCTATTGTCTGTACATACCACATTTGTTTACCCATTCATCTTTCAGTGGACATTTGGCTATTATGAATGAACACTGGTGAATATGTATCTGTTTGAGTCTCTGCTGTCATTTCTATGAATTGGTATTACTGGATCATATGGTAATTCTATGTTTAATTTTTTGAAGAACCATCAAACTGATTTCCACAGTTCCTGCACCATTTTACATTCTCGCCAGTAATTCATGAGTCCAAATTTTCCCACATCCTTACTAATACTCTGATTTCTTTTCTTTTTTGTTTTGTTTTCGATAATAGCCATCCTAATGGGTATGAAATGGTATTTTTGAGGTATTGATTTTCATTTCCCTAGTCACTAGTGAGCATCTTTTCATGTGCCTTTTGACCAACTTGTATATCTTTTCTGGAGAAATGTCTGTGAAACCCATTTTTTTAATTGAGTTTGTTTGTTTTTTGTTATTGAGTGGTAGGATTTTAAGGTAATTGTGAAAATTAACCACTTATCAGATATGCTATTCCTAACTATTTTCTCCCATTCTGTGCATTGCCTTTTCACTCTCTTGTTAGTGCTTTTTGATGCACTATCAAAAATTATTTTTATTTTGATAAAGCCCAATTAATCTATTTTTGCTTTTGTTGCCTGTGCTTCTGTTGTTACAATGAAGAAATCATTGTCAAATCCAATATAAAACTTTTTTTAAATATATACTTCCATAGTCTTAAAGTAAGTTGAAGACAACTTCTCCTTTTGGTCTTTTAAGTTCTACTCTTCTTGTTTTCTTAATCACACAGGGGATGAAAAGAATGACCATCACGTTTGCCAAATAATGCTTTAGCCTGTAGGTCTATCAAGGATCCCACTTGTGTATACCTAAATAATGAAGATAACATCTACTTTTTAAGATATAAGAGTGAAATCCATCCTGTGAAAAGAAATTTTCCATGAATGAACTCTTACTTTGTGTCCCTAATTTTGGTTGTCTAGAAAATGTGCAGAAACTGTCTTTAATTTGACAGCTCACTGGCAGACCTAGCTGTTTAGTAAGCAAAACAATCACAAGACTCTGAGTCATGGGACCCCAGTTCCAATGACAGATAATCAGGAGTTCAGTTGTTTTTTCAGAGAACCAGTGTACGTGAGGGCTGCAATGAAGGCCAGGTCACTGGTGGTGATGGTTGATTAAGTTAACCTAGAATAGGTTGAAGGCAGACTTATCATATTCAGATCTTAAATACCATGCTAATTAGCTTTTCTGGGAAATGCTGGAATTAGTACATGCTCTAAAGTGGCAAGGTAAAATGACCAGATTTCTGGTATTATAAGATAGGTGTGTCTGAGTAGGTCTGAGCTGTCAGAGAGGTGCCGGGGGAACCCTGCTGGCATCAGAGGTTGCCATGTGGGCCTTGTGTGCTCTGAGACACCGGCTGCACTGGACTGGAGTCTGTGAGTTCCAGTCTGACTTAGGCGCTGCTCCAGCATTGGGTCTGTCCACATGCGCAGACAGGAGGATGACGTTCCTGCTTCTGAGCTGCTCCAAAACTACCAGAACATGTCTGGAATGAGCGGGTTGAAATGTCAGAATAGACTCTATCTCTGGAAATAAAGCTGAAAGTCAGGCATGAGCAGCAGATGAGCAATGTTGTGGCAGACTCTGAGGACACTAGCTTCCGGGAGGCTCAAATTGTTGCCTTGACCCTACATGTCTGCAGTTTTTAAGAACCCACATGTCAGCCTCAAAAGGTCATGGTCCATAAATACTCTCTGAAGATGGAAAACTACCAGAGAAAGAACTCAAGAAATGTTCATATGAACAACCACGAGGGTTTTTGAGAGAGTGAGCTGGAGATTGGCAACCTCTTTCCCTCAGTGCCTCTGAACAGCTCCTGCAGCTGAGAGACCTGAGGGTCTTCCTACTGGGACCCAGAGGGTGGGGTGGTTCCAAGACAGATCTAGGGTGCTAAAACTAGATTATGTTAAAATCAGAGAAACAAAGATGGAAAGGGGAGGGAAATGGAAGAAAAGGAGAACCACAGTAGAAATGTAGAGGATAAATGAAAAACATGGGACACAAAAGGTCAAGTTATGAGAGTATATCAGGCACTGTTGTCAGGAAATAATGGTGATGCTTAAACTAAGCATGTGAATTCAGAGTGAGAGGCAGAGAGAGGAAACCTTTTAAATTCAGTTCCCCTAAGATAAGTCCCCAGTAGTTAAAACTAGTTTGAACGTTTAGGGGAAAATTCTTTGCAATTACCACCGCATTTATAATTATCTGTAAATCTGATTTTAGAGAAAACCACCAGTTTTTATTCTTAAAATTGAAGTCTTCAAAGAAAATTTGGGATATGGAAGAGAAGGAAGTTCTCCTAGGTTCTAATCCCAATGTTTCCTGGGACCTTGGGTCATCACCTCCCCTGGAACTCACTTTCTAAATGTTTAAAATAAGGGACCTGACCTATCAGGCCACTAACATCTGGAAAATGAAAAGTAAACATCTCAGTTCTCCAATGCCAGCTACCAATCTATGACAAAATTGAGACACCATGATATACTGTGGAAACTGTGTTGGAAAAGATTTATACAGTTTTTTTTTTTTGTCCATGTTTCTCTTATATTATGGCATTATTCTCATAGCATACCCTGAGGCTGGTACGAGGAGCTGAAATTGCAGAGAGCTCACAGAAACAAATGGGAAAGGGACATACAAACTAGCAGTCAAAGCATTGGCAGCAATAGAGCTGAAAAGTAGAGGCTGTGAGGAGACAATAGATAAATGGTGGTTCAAGTACTTATCAAGGCAAGCACTTAGTACATGATTCATTTTTGATCCAATTGTAATGAATGTCATTCTTCCTTATGGAACAACACACTAGTCTTCAGCACCTCCTGCTGGGCACCCAGCAGGTAGCGAGCACCCCATCACCTATGCCAATTTTTAGTGTATGTTCATCTGCAGTAATGGGATTGCCATCCTTCTGATGTTGGTAAATGAGTAGTGAATACCATGTGATATTGAGTCAATGAATTGTTTCAGGGAAAAGAAAAAGGCAAGGAGGAGGAAGGAAAGAAGGATGGAGGAGAAGTTAGCCTCTCTCCCTGATATGAAGAGATAAAGTATCTAAGTCTCAAAGGATATCAATATTATGGAGGTGAATGGCAAGCTTTGTATCTAGAAAAGAATGCTACATCTACCAGTTTACCCCTGAATTCCTGGGATGTTTCATGATTAAGAAAATGGCTCCCCAAGTCATCTATAAACATTATTTTATTCAGGAATTAAAAAAAAAAAAAAAAGCCCTGGAGAATGGAGAATGATTTTATTATAGTTAAGAATCTTCCAGAATGTGTCAGACTTAAATGGTCATAAAAATTGTATGTGTATATGGGTGTATGACTGTGTGCTGAATACATGTTGGTCAAGGCATAATTCTAACTTTCACAAGAAATTCTTAAGTTATTGTCACCTTTATTTTCACTTTGTAAAAGTCATAATAGTTTGAAGTAGACAGGCCAAGGAAAGCCTGTCAATTGAGTGAAGCTAAAGAAACATTAAAATGTAAAAACTTTGATTTTCATCTTATTCCTAACATTTTTAAGATCTCTAGTAAGTGTTTTAAATTTTTCACTTCTTTGAAAATGTTGGGCTAGATGATCTGTTAAGCCCTATTCAACTCTAGGCTCTCCTGATATTGTGGAAATAGCCATGGAGTTTTCTTTTCATTATTTTCTGACAATACTAAATTCTATTCAAGTAGTACTATTCCCCAGATGAACCATCTCTGAAATTGTTCTGAAGCCCTAGCCTCTTTAGATTGGAAAGTGATTTTCTTGTTCTTTTTTCTCAGTGTTCTCAACTGTGAAAGAGCTACTGGTAGATATCTATGGCCTATTTGAAATAGAGTTAGTAAATAATTAGATTATTCAATGAAATATATTTGAGGACAGACAAACCTTATAATGAGAGAGACACAGACAGACAGACACTCTAATCAAAGCTTTGTGCTCCAGGGTATCTCCTCATTTTCTGTTCCCCTGCTCTGGTCACTTTTCTAAGGCTGTACAAAGGTGGGAAAAGGGATGGGTTGCCTGCTTTAGTTCAGAGAAAAAGCTAGGCAATTGTAATTATCCTTGTTTGCAATCATGGAATATTTTAATTTTTTTAATTGAATTTACTGTGTTGGCATGGGTTGATAAAATTACATAGGTTTCAGGTGTGCAGTTCTACATGTCATCTGCCTATTATAATACTGTGGGTTCACCACCCCAAGTCAAGCTTCCATCCATTACCATTTATCCCCGTTTACCATTTTCTACCTCCCTCTTAACCCCTTTTCCCTCCGGTAATCACCATACTGTTGTCTATGTCTGTAAATTTGGGTTTTTTTTCCTTAATCCATCTCTTTACGTTTTTCACCCGATCCCCCAACACCCCTCCCCTCCAACATCTGTCATTCTACTCTCTGCATCTATGGGTCTGTTTCTATTTTGTTAGGTTATTTTGTTCATTATGCTCAGTGAAATAAGCCAATGAGAGAAAGACAAGTACCATATGATTTCACTTATATGTGTTATCCAATGAACATAGAACATTTTTGTTCTGCTTTTTGCCCAGCTCTTTCAAAGCTACTAGCATAGACATACACTAAGTAAGTGTCTCCTTACTGTTTTTGGCTTTGTAAAGATTTTCCACACGAGTTTCTCATGATACTAGAAAAACATACTTTAATAACTGAATATGAGAAAGATTTGTGAATTGTTTACAGTGAACCAAAGTTCAAAGATAATTTAATATAAGAGTATTAATATAGTCTTGTCATCCTCTAATTTCTTATCTGCCAAAAGTCAAGGCTTTCTTTCTTTTCTTTTTGTAAAATAAACCTATTTGTGGAAGACTGATATCATAATGAACTGTAATGTATGCTAAACACATACAAGACTAGGATCACATGCAATTTCTCCAAGCTCAAATAAATAGGACTGTAAAGATTGTTGATGGAAACTGTGGGAGAATATATAAATATTAAGTTTATTCACTTTGTTTTGATTGAAACAATCAAAATAGACTGTAGAACTATTATTTCAGTGAACTGTTAAAGTAGGTGACTTGAGATGATATTGTATTTACTCTAGACTTTGCTAGAAGATTACCCTAGGGGATCTTATTAGTTTACATTATTTTTTAAAAAGGCATGGAAACAAGTTTTCCTTATCTGTCATAGAATTGGTGCACGATGTTCCACATAAATGGGGATTGTTTAATGTAACCCTTATACTTATGTGTTGAGAACTAGGGCTTACCAGTGAGTGAAACAATAGCTTTGCTGTGAAAATATGGATATTAACATAAAAATGATAATATAAGCACTAGAAACCTGGCACAAGCAGATAGAAATTTAGAATTCTTGTGGAGTGAGGAGGGAGAGATGCCTTTCCCTGAGTTGATGGTTGCCACCCCTCGAACTAAGCCAGAGTGATTTGGCAGTTGAGTGCTGCTTCAGCGTGGGTACCACAGGGTGCCTTTAACTAGACTGAATGGTACAGCTTGTTTCTCTTCGGATACCTTTAACATTCCTTTCCTTCCATGGCATTCTTTGTTTCTTCTCTCTCTTTCCTTACTAATCCTCTCCCCTCCCAGATTCGACTGACTTGCTTTAATTCATGAACAGCATCTTTGGAAAATAGCGTCTGAATTAGATGCTTTCATTTTCCCAATTAGCGTTCGTGCTCATGCTTTCTCCCTCACACACGTGCCTGATACTAAACGATGACTTGCTGTTTTGTAATATGTATGCATAAGGTGCCATCATTGTAGTTTAACCATGTAGTTCTGCTTATTGGCAATGTTGGGAAATGATTAATTACCTAATTTTATAATAGAATATACAGAAGGTTCTTTGATATCCTTGGGACA
The DNA here is from genome assembly GCA_004026585.1 of Noctilio leporinus. NCBI lineage: Eukaryota > Metazoa > Chordata > Mammalia > Chiroptera > Noctilionidae > Noctilio > Noctilio leporinus. Next base: position 45,501 of record PVIW01004664.1, on the reverse strand, counting down.
AATTACCCATATTATAATTTACCAATATCACATAATTTCAATTATGAAAATGAGACATAAAGGCAAAGACATGAAAAAAAGTAAAACTGATCATCATAGGAGTATAATATTGGAGGTGTGAGAATGAAATACTGAGTTTGACTGAGAAATTTTACCCTTGTTTTCTTATGATACCTTGTTTGTTACTCTTCCTAAGGTCATTTGCAGCTGGTCCCAGATTGAGAATTATGACCAAATAAATGAAATGGGAAATTAATTTGTTTTAAATGATACTAGACATTATCATGTATTTCTCCAGCCTAATCATACAAATGACTTGAAATAAAGCTCAGAGACCTTCTAGAGGTGGGAACTGACACACACCAGGCTAGCAGACTGTAGAATCAATGAGGAAACATCGCAATGCGTAAAGGAGAAGAACAAGAATTAACCTACTTGACCAAAATTTGGTTATATTCCTACAGATTTTTTTTCAAAGATTTTATTTATTATTTTTAGAGAGAGGGGCAGGGTGAGAGACATCAATGTATGGTTGCCTATCACCTGCCTTTCCTATGGAATTTGAAGATAACTTTATCTTTTCTAAAAAACAGTTTTACTGAGGTATAATTGATGCTATAATAAACTGCACATTTTAAAGCATTCAGTTTGATTAATTTTGACACACATATTCACCCTTGCAACCACACCATAATTAATATAACAAACATATTCATCACCCCCCAAATTTCCTTTGTGCCCTTTGGTAATCAAGCCTTCGACCCCTTCCTTAACCCTGTGCCCCGCCACCCCTGTTTCCAGGCAGCCACTGATCTGCTTTCTGTCATTAGACAATAGTTTGCATTTTCCAGAGCTGTATATGAATGGCATCAAACATTGTATATAGCCTGGCTTGTTTCACTTGGATTAATTATTTGGAAATTCATCTATGTTGCAATGTATAGTGATAGTTGCTGAGTTGTCTTCTATTTTATACACCATGAATATACCATGGTTTGTTTTTCCATTCATTTACTGGTGGACGTGTGTAACATGTCCAGTTTTGGGCCATAACAAAGTTAAGTGCTATAAACAAATCTTTGTAAAGATATATTTTCATTTCTCTTAGGTAAACACCTAGAATTATGTGATAGATGTTTACCGTTATTAAATGTTTTTCTAAACTGTTCATACCATTTTATATTTTCAGCAGAATCATATGAGAGAGATTTAGTTATCCATCTTTAAAAACATTTGGTATGATTATCTTTTTATTTTTAAGCATTCTAGTCAGTGTAGTTATATCTAATGTAGGTTTTCTTTCTTAAGTCTGTTGGTATGGTGAAGTATAATTGATTGAGTTTTCTAATTAAACTGACTCATTATCCTAGTTTCACATTCCCTGACTTGGTCATGATGTCATATTGTTTTTATATATTGTTAGAGCTCGCTAAAATTTTACTTAGAAGTTTTGCATCTAGGATTATAAAAGATATTTCTCTACAGCTATTTTTTTCTTGTAATGTCCTTATCTGGTATTGGAATCAGAATGATGTAATCCTGACTTCATAGAATAAGTTTGAAGATGTTTCCTCCTTTAAGTTTCCTGGAAGAGTTTTTATAGATGGGGTATTATTTCTTCATTGCTGAAGCCATTTAGGCTTGGAATTTTATAATTATTTTTTTTGGTGGGGCAGTTTTATACTAAAAATTAAATTTAATAGCTATAGAAACACTCAAATGATCTGTTTTTTTTTGAGTTTTGCTAGTGTATATTTTCCTTTTCATCTAAGTTGTCAAATTTACTGACATCAAGTTTTCTTATATTCCTGTATTATTTTAATATCCTTAGAATCTATAGTGATATTATCCTCATTCCTTGGATTGATAATTTTTGTCATCTCCTTTTTTTTCTAATCAGTTTGGCTAAAAGTTTATCAATTTATTGATAATTCAAAGGAAATAACTTTTGGTTATATTGAATTTTACTATTGTATTTCTATTGTCTATATCAATGATTATTGCTTTTATTCCACCTACTTTATATTTAATTTATTTCCAGTTTCTTGATTTGAAATATTTTATTTTTTCTAATGCAGGCCTTTAGTCTGATACATTTTTCTCAAAGTATGGCTCAAGTAATCACTCATAAATTTTCATATATATTATTTTCATTTACAATATGCTCCAAACACTTTCTTTGTTCTTTGTCTCTTTAACACCTGGATTATTTAAAAGTATACTTAGTTTCCAAATATTTGGAGATTTTCCAGAAATATTTATTTATAATAAAACTGTGATCAGACAATATATTTTATATGACAATTTTTAGTTTATAGAGGCATTCATCCTGAATGAGGCCATTATAGTAATTATTTGATAAATATTTCATATATACTTAAAAATAATGTATATTCTATGCTGGGTCAGTGAATGTCAATGAAGTTATATTTTAGTATTGTTAAAATCTAAATCTTATTAAATTTGTCTACTTGTTCCATTAGATATTGAGGAAGATGTGGAAATATCTTACTATAATTACAGGTTTATCTACTTTTTCTTTAAGTTCTATCAAATTTCACTTCATGTATTTTGAAGCTATGTTTTAGATACATAAATATTTAGGATTGTTATGTCCCCTAGATGAATTGATCCCTTTATTTATAAAATGACCTTATTAATCACTGGTAATATCTGAAATTTACTTTCTGATATTAATTTAGCCACTCCAGCTTTTTGTTATTATTAGCATATTTTCTTTTTTCTTTTTAACATTTTTTGCTTTATATCTGAAATGTGTTTCTCAGAAACAGTACATATTTTGAGTCTTTTTATCATACATAACCATTTTACTTTGTAGTTGAGGTAATTAAACAACTTATAGTTAATGTACTTAATTATATAGTTAGGTTTAAATGTATTTCCCTGCTGTTTTTTATTCTCCTATCCTCCTTTCCCTTTTTCATCTTTTGCCAGCTTTATTTTGGATCAACTGAATATTTTTATGGTTCTAGCTTATTTATTTAATTTGGTTGTTATATTTTGCTTTTTTATTTTACAATTTAGAGTATACATTTTTAATAATCACCCTAACTTCAAATTATGTTATAGCATTTCCCATATAGTACATGAACTTTACACTATTGTACTTCCATTTATCCACTTTCAACTTTCTTGAAAGTGGAAAGTGTTTTTATTTACTTTAGCTTAAACTTCATACTAGATTATTTTTATTTGAATAGTTAATTCATTTTCTGCTGAAAAATAAAGTTTACTATAATATTCCACATATTTTTCAGCATACAATCATTTAGGTTAGTTAAGTAGGTAAAATGTAAAAAATGTAGTTGAAATCAAATACACTTTAAAAAATAACAACGTAAGGTATAATTTTAAATATTGCCTATTTAAGAAAAAGTTTCTCCTGGTAAGTTATATGCATATGCATTGCCTGAAAGTATATACAAATATACACACAAAAATATTTATGTATATTGTAGTCCACTTAAGACCTACCCTTTCTATAAGCTTACTTTATAAATAAACTACTTTATACGATGTATACAAGCATATAGATTATACATACCAGGTAAAGGCATAAAATGGAAAGATAAAAAGAAAAAAAACTGAGGAAAAAATGTTCTTCCTCCTATAGGATCTACACAGAAGTTAGTGCAATTAGGGACACCATGTAAAATGTCTTAAGAATTTTAATTTGGCAAATATTTTCCAGGAAAATATCTAAGCTACAAAATACTAAACTTTTATTATAAGATTTGATGCTTCCATTAAACATTCAATAAAGATATTGTGGTCTCCCTAATATGTACAAAATAGGACTTTTGGGGTCTATTAAGAACAATCACAAGTCCTTCAGTTTTGACAGGTTAGTTATAACTCTCAATCAAGGTTTATAGCACAAAGAACTAAATCCTTATTCACGGTGTTATAAAATGTTTGATGAAAGATTCCACATAGTCAGGAAGACATTGACTATTCTGTATTCTAGATGCTATGGAGTGTAATTTTATGACAATGGATGTTTAGGGTTAACCCCCTAAAGTAGCTGACCCAACCTTAACTTTCAATGTTAAAAATCACACCAAATGTTTCTACAGTGATTTTGCTGTAATTTATTCACTTCAAGCCGCAGGTCTACTTATAGCGTTCTCTTAAGCCATGCAGGAAATGTGGTTTATAAATAAATGCAGAGTCTATGATGTTGTCATGGCATTAAGAGACAGAAGTGCTGGGTTCTTTTATTATGTAAAAAGTTCCTGCTTGATATTATTGTGGTATACCAGAGATGTATCTTGCTCCAATCAATATCATCATACTAGTCACTATAAAAAAGCCCAAAGGCAGACTAGAGAAGACAGCAGAATCACCACTTTCAGAGGCCTGAGGTGTAACCCAACCCATTGACTTCATCGTAGCCTTCTTCCATGTAGCATAACGATTTTCGCTTTCTGTGGCCTTGACCCTTGGCTCAATTCGTTCCATCACAACAGCTGACAAATTTTCAGGATTAAGACTCCAAACACCCACCCCTTCTGCCACTCCCGCTGCCATGGCGGCCCCCAGGCCAGTTGTTTCAGGCATCGTGGGCTTTATTACGGGAATACGCAAAATGTCTGCTTGTAGTTGCATAAGGATTTTGTTGTTGGTCATTTTTCCATCTACCTGCAAGTGACTGAGTGGAATTCCACAGTCCCGGTTCATGGCATCCAAAATCTCTCGAGTTTGAAAACAAACTGCTTCCAGTGCAGCAAAGGCAATATGACTTTTATTGGTGAACTGAGTGAGCCCACAGATGATCCCTCTCGCACTGGGATCCCAATAAGGTGCATATAACCCTGAAAAGGCTGGGATGAAATAACAACCGTAAGAAGTGCCTGCTTCTTTAGCAAGTGTTTCAATTTCTTGTGAGGTCTGTATAATTCCAAGATTGTCTTTTAGCCAGCGAATAACAGCACCAGCTATAGCAACAGACCCTTCCAATGCATAACATACAGGCTTGTCTTTGCCTAATTTGTAAGCCACTGTGGTCAGAAGACCATGATCAGAAAAGACACATTTACGACCAGTATTACAAAGTAAGAAACAACCTGTTCCATATGTGTTTTTGGCCTGTCCTTCCTGGAAGCACATTTGTCCCACTAATGCAGCAGACTGGTCCCCCAAACAACCCGATATCGATATACCTTCTAAGGTCCCAGCTTTCATTTTGCCATAGATCTCCGAAGAACTGCAGACCTTTGGAAGAATGTTCATTGGAATTTCAAAAAAGTCACAGAGCTCTTTATCCCATTCCAAAGAATGAATGTTGAAAAGCATCGTCCTACTTGCATTTGTCACATCTGTACAATGGATACCTCCATTAACTCCTCCTGTGAAGTTCCAGATAAGCCATGAATCAATGGTACCAAAAAGAGCTCGATCTTCCTCAACAGCCCTTTGAGCGATTTTCACATTGTCAAGAATCCAACGGAGTTTCACTGCACTAAAGTAAGTGCTAAGTGGAAGACCCGTCTTGGACTTTACAAAGTTATTATTTCCTGGAATTTTTTTACTAAGATTCTCAACGGTAGACTGGGTTCTGAGATCAAGCCACGCCACCGCATTGTAGAGCGGCTCTCCAGTTAACTTGTCCCAGAGTAGAGTGGTTTCTCTCTGATTGCTGACGCCTATAGCTTTTATGTTGGAGAGATCGATATTCAGTTCGTTAAGTTTTTCACACGCTCTCTCTATACACTCATAAGAGCTCTGAATGATTTCCTTAGGGTCTTGTTCCACCCACCCTTCTTGTGGAAAGTCTTGTGTTAATTCCACTTGATAGTGAATAAGTGGCGCCGCTGTTTTTGAATCGAAAACCAGGAAGCGAGAGGAGTTAGTCCCCTGGACCACTGCCCCCACCAATGGCCCCACAACTGACTTGGGGGCTGCCATGAAGCAAGTCGTTAGGCTCAGCCGCTCTGGTGCTGTTTCCAAGGTGATGGTGGTGTTGGGGGGAGGGCCATGCAGTGACTCTGGAACCTAAGACCTACGCAGGCGCAGTAGGTACCTACCTGGGCCGAACCTGAAGGAACCTGCAGTGGCGGGAGGCAACCTTTCCCCTTTAACTAGTGCTGCATCTTCTTACCCTGCCCCCAGCCTCCCAACTACTCAATTATGTATATTTTAAGAAAGTTGTAGTTTTTCTTTAAAAAAAACAATCATATACTTACTGTTACCAGTGCTCTTCATCTTACAATGTGGATCCATTTTTCTGTTACCATTTTCTTTCTAGTTTGTAAGATTTCCCTCAATATTTCTTGTAGTATGAGTCACCTGAAAATGAATTCTTCCCACTTTTGAATAAGAAGTATTTCTCTGAATATAGAATCCTAACATTTATTTATTTATTTAAGTTTTGGAGCCTTGAAATCTGTTGCTCCACCATCTTCTCTTGTGTGGCTTTAGGTGTGAACATCACTGTCATGCTCATTTTAACTTGTCTATTTTCTTTCACTGGCTTTAAGTTTTATTCTCTTTATGAATGGTTTTGGTTAGTTTTATAATGTCCTTTGTGTAATTTCCTATTTTCTGTGTTTGGGGCTCATGAAACTAGTTGGATTTATGGATTTCATCAACTTTGGAAAACTTTTGGCTATTATTTCTATCAAGTATATTTTATTTTCTCTTCTTTTCTACCTTAGGGAATCCAGTCACCCATATTGGAGTTGTGATACAGATCACTGGTGCTTTATTCATTAGTATAATTATATCTTCCTGTGGTTCATTTTAGATAGTTTCTATTACTATGCCTTCAAGTTTACTAACTTTTTCTTTTCCAATGCCCAAGCTGTTAATTCCTCCAGTGTATTTTTCACCTCATACATTGTAATTTCTTCCCATGAAGTTCAATTGGAGTTTTTTAAAAAATAGTTACTTAATTTATTGAACACATGGACTATAGTTAGAATGCTTTTAATTTTATTTTTTTGCTATTTGTAACATCTGTGTTGGTTATAGTTCAATTTTGACTGATTGACTTATCTCTTTATTATGACTTATATTTCTCCGCTTTTTTATTTACCTGGTAATGTTGGATTAGATGCCTAACATTGTGAATTTTACCTGGTTGGGTTATTGGATATTTTTGTATTCCAGTAAATTAAGTTACTTGGAAAAGAATTTGATCTTTTGGGTCTTACACTTAAGGTCTGTTCGGAACAAGACAGTGCTCAGCCCAGGGTAACTATTTCCCTTTACTGGGATGAGATCTCTGTATATTCTACCCAAGACCCATGAAAAATGACCTTATCATGGTTGATGGGAATAATCCCTGTTTCCAATCCTGAGTTAACATTGGATACCTTTATCTTCAATCTAGTTATGTGTATCTTTCTCCAGCCTCACATAGTTTCCTCTCATACATGAACTGATCAGTACTCAACTAAATAGTCACAGGGTACATTCTGAAGATCTCCCAGAGTCTTCTTGCTATGCAAGTCTTTTCTTTCCAGTGCCATACCCTGCACATTCTGGCTGTCTTCATTACTGGATACTCCGCTCCATCTCATAACCACAGGGTTTCTACGAACTTTCCCTCCCAGTGCTGTAGCCTCAAAACTCTGTCAAGGCAATAAGCTGAAAACTTAGTACACATACCATTTGTTTCTTGCCTCTTAGCGATCACTGCTCTTTATTGCTCAATATCTAATATCTTGTGAAATGTTGCTGTATATATATATTTAATTGTGTAAAAAATTTATATATTTTGTTTATTTCAGATAATAAATGAGGAAATCTAATTTGTTACTTCATATTTGCCACAGTAGAAGTCCCCTTAACATTTCAATGAATGGTGATTTTCTGAATTAGAATATATATTATCTTTTTGATTTAGCTCAAGGATGTACCTCATTTATCATTAGTGACACCAACAGAACAAGATAAAAAATAGTGTAAAAATCAATAATATTGTTACTTTACTATATTAACTTGATTATATTTTCCATTTAGGTAAAAATCCTCCAAGGAATTTTATGAAGTCAGGAAAGCAAAGTTAGCAACCAGACTTAATTTGCATAGTAAGACATTGAAATCAATGGTAGATGGTATAAGTTTTCTTGATAATTTCTTTGTTTAGTTTTTAAAATTCTATCAAGTGGGTGGGGAGGGGGACAGAGGGGAGCAAAAAGGGGATGGATGTAATACAACAACAATAAAATTAAAAAAAAAATTCTATCAAATTCTCTAAGCAAAAATTTAGAGACGGTACTTGTCAGTGTGTCAGCTTACCATATTATGTTTGAATTTGCATAGAACAGATTATTTTTAATTTTTTAAAAACGTTTTCTTTTCTTTCCCAGTATTCGGCAGTAGTGAACATTAAATGTATAGATTAATCTACATATTAAAGCATTTGACCCAAAATTTTATCTTTATACCTCCTATCTCTTGCCATACCACAAATGTGCCCTGTCCCATTAGTTTTTGGACTTAAAAAATACTTGAAATAAATTGTCTTTAATTCAAGTAACATTTATAAAATTATCAGTTCTAAGTATTAGTTTACATTTAGTTTCATTGTTAATAAACTGTAGCCACTAAATAATCAGATAATAAGTGTCTCAATTTAGTTAAGAAAGAAAAGTTGACCTGATTCATTTAACTTTCTTAGAGTAATTACAAAATAAATGTTAGTTTTAACCAAAACTAACAATGTTTTCTTTTTTAACTAAGAAACTTAAACTGACTCCTCTATTTTTTCATTTCAAAAAAAATTAAAACACAAAAACTTCTGCTTGTTAGTCTACAATTGCTTTCCTAAATTCTAATTTAAGTACATCTGTAATAATCATTGGCACTATCTTATTTGTAAAGACATTAAACTTTAAAAGGATATTGTTACTTTATTTGCATTATATTCTATACAAACACAAATGCTTTAATGGTGGGCATACTATTCAAAATAGCTTTCCCCAGTGGATATTTCTTCAAAAGGTTTTTTAATATAGGATTGTTAAAATTAGAGTTGTTAAGCCAATTGACTTTCTACTATTTATGTACCTTTAAGGCTACTCTTTTAGAATGCTGATGTTTTTAAATATACAGTTCTTTGAATGATTCATGCTGCAAATTTTAAAATATATTCATTTATTCAGTAATTTGACAAATATGTTTGAAGAGGTTGCTATATATGGGCTTTATTAAAGGCAATTGTGTTGCATAATCATTCTTCCTGTCCTATTAATTACAACAACTAAATTTATTTGTCTATATTGACATGTCTTTTCTTTGCACATCATATTTTAGAGAGCCATTCACTTAATTATTGTTTTCCCTCTGTCAAGCCCACCAATTAAAAATTCAGCAAGGGCAGGAATCTTGACTGTTTTAGTCAATCTTGTGTTTTTGACACTTAGAATAGTATCTGACCTAAAGCAGAAACTCAAGAAATATTTGTTGAATGGGTTCATGAATGCCATTATATATGATCCTCACTTTATTAATTATAATAAAGTCATGATAACTTTACTTACTGAATGAGCTATTCATTTTACAATCTAAAATAATAGTGTAGCTTGATGAATAGGTAAAAAGATGGAGAAATGGAAAGGTATATGATAAAATTTGTATAGTAAAATATTGTGGAACCAATGTAGTAGATACAATGGTGATGGTAGCAAAGTTCTTTCAACCCTTCTGTGTTTGCAAATTTTTATAACAACATATGGGGAAAATGCAATGCAAATAAAAAGTTACTCAAACTGCAACATACAACCAGTAGAGATAAATTTCATACAGTTTTTTTTGTTTGACTGAAGGAGCAATTGATAGGAATAGAAGAGTCATTGCCATGTTCACATTAATTTGAGAAAGTCTGTGGTGGAATAATCCAGTTATTTATCTTAAGAAACCATTAATTGTGACTCCTTTTATTAAGATATTTGCGGTTTTATTGTAGGAATTTTCTGCCATTGTAAACCTTATAAATCCTAGGAAGCCAGGTGCACATTTAACTCCTTGGCTTTTAAGAAGAAATAGCAGGCATTCAAAAATGCTACTACTCTGCAATCTCTAAAGAGTGAAAATCAGTTTTGAAAGTTTCAGTGTTACAAAATTTGGACAACTCTTAGCCCTTAAGTTGAGAGTATGTGCCTTGATGGTAAAGACATTAAATTACATGGTTCATGGCTAGGAAATTTAACTTTTTTTAGATTGTGCCATAACCCATGCATCATCACAGTTGGTAATCTTTAAAACACTGATGCATTTTTCTACATGCTGTTCCCAAATGTGCTGGACCAGCTGTTGAAAGCCATGCCATCCAATCACATGGAAGACCTCTTCTTGGACCACAAATCACCTCTTGTACTGTCCCTCTTTGTTCTAATAAAGAATGGAAAAATTAAAGCAAGTTATTATGGTTTATTACTCATGTTTTCTCTGTTAAGTATGAGCTGTGGGAGTCACAGCCTCCACATTAGGAGGCCTTAGCATTCTAGGTAAGCACTCCTAACACACAAGCCAGTGAGTTTAATATTCATGGCTGTGAAAGTGATTTTACAAATGTTTGAATTTTGAAAGTTTTGATTGTGTGTATGTGTGTGCATGCATGTGTTTGTGTGTGTTCTTTGTCATTTTTCCAGTGAAAATTGCCCTGACACTGATCTCAATGTTAATGTATTCCTGCTTACATTTGACTTTGGAATATGTTATGGCTAATTATCGTTACACAGGATGAAAGAGCAGAGCCCCAGTGAGGTGCTTGGGTTTAGGAACAAAGGGAGGCCAATTCAGCACCTTGGCTCCAGGCCCAACAATTGTAATCAAACATCGTGAATCTGGTGGGGTCTCTGTATCTATTTCTTTGACTTTTCCTCCCTCCATTTTTGAAGGGGGGTAGCAGGAAGGGTTAAGGGTTTGAAGGGGCTGAAATTTCCCCTTGAACATGATGTCAATATGTTGGCATGTCTCCTTTTATTAAGATGCCATCCAACTGATAACAAGTCCTGCTGTGTTTTACCAACATAAAAAATTAGACTGGAGACCGAGGAGCGGCAGGTGGCTTTTGGCACCAAGAAATAATCACACTTGATGTGGAAAGTAAAGTAAAAGGAGCCATCTGTTCACTGCAGGAGGACGTGAAAAATCACATTAACATATTGTCACTAACATCATGAAATACACAGTTAATAATAAATTTAGTTATCATGGCAAGTCGTGCTGGATACTTACACTGAAAATGCAGAATGCGGAAGATGCTCTTTCTTGCCCACCCCATTTTTATGAAAAAAAAACGAAAAACAGACTTTAAATTTCTCTTAGTTTGCGTGTGTGTGTGTGTGTGTGACTGGTTGGGAGAGGAAAGTGTTCCATTTTAAAGCCTTGCTGTGTTTCATTGTTGCTGAACAAGTGAGCAAAAGTACTTTTGTGCGGATGGAATGAATGACTTCTTTGATTCCATTTACTTATTACCTACCACGCTGTTCTGAGGCTTCTTACCTGGATGGAGAAAAAGAGAGTAGGAGAGAGGAAGGCTTTCTCAATAATGTCCCGGCACAAGATCAGAGCCCAAAAACCCTTCTAGGAAAGGCATGGGGTGGCAGAACACTGCTATGGTGGAGAATCAGTGGTGTGGCTTTTCTCGGAGGTCTAACGGGCATCTGGGTCTGCCTTCAGTCAGTAGTGCTCGTGCTGCATGTTTTTCTAGTAGGTTCTGTGTGAGATGCCTGCACATACTTGACAAGAGAACAACAGTCTAAAAGCAATGTAATGGGAAGGTTTTTCTTACACTTTTCTGTGCATATGTCAACAAAATAAAGAAGCTGCGGAGGCTGGAGGTCAAACTGATTTTGGAAAAATTGGAGTTTTTATTTCTGAGTCATTATTAAAGCCATGTTTCTGCAGTATTAAAATATTTTTTATTTTTCAATTATAGTTGATATACAATATATTAGTTTCAGGTGTACCACATGAAAGTGGGCGGGGTGCTTCAAAAAAACTGGAATTATCCTCTGGAGGGCAGGCCCCTAGCAGTGCAGGCTTCCTGTGCTCAGTGAGTGTTCTGAGAACTCACCTGTATCGGTGCACTAGCTGGCATTGTGAGAGCAATTGTGTGCAATTGGCTTCACTGAATTGGTCTGTCTTAAATACTCTTTTTTTATTTTTTTTATTTCTTATTAAGAAATTATTTATTAGTTTGTTACTTCTTTTTTATTCTTTTTTTAAATTTAATTTTATTGTTGTTGTATTATATCCATCCCCCCTTGCTCCCCTCTGTCCCCCATCCCACCCACCCATTCCCCACCAAAGTCAATCCCACCTGTTGTCCATGTCCATGGTTCCTTTATACTAGGTTCTTGTCTAAACTGCTCCCCTTTCTTGCCTCTTCCTACCCCTTCCCCCCAAACCCCTCGCTGCTGACCACTGATGTGTGTGCTCATTTCATGATGGGAGATTTATCAGTGCCCCTAACCACACTGCTGAGTATTTAGTGCCCCATTGTTTCTATTCACCCAATCTTGCCCAGAGCAACTTTTTTGTTGTTTTCCTGAATGAAAAAGTCCTCAAAGGGAAACATTTTTGCCAATATGGAAGAGGTGAAACAAAAAAATGACACAAGCACTAAAAGACATCAAAATTGACAAGTTTAAAAGCTCTTTTGAGCAGTGGAAAAATGTCCCCATAGTTGTATTGCATCAAATGGAGAGTACTGTGAAGGTGACTAAAGTTTAAATATGCAAGAATAAATGCACACTTTTTAATAGATAAGTTCTGTGTTTGGGAGGTCCCCTCCTTTAAGCTGGTTCACTTTCATGAATAGCCTTCCTTCTCTCCTATAACATCTCTTTTCTTAGGTCACCTCAAACCACTTTCTTTAGGAAAACCTTTCTAACTGCTTAACCTTAGTTAAATCACTTTTCTGTACTTTCCCATTGTACCTTGTACTTCATTTTTTCCTAAAAGTCATTGTACATGAGTTAGTTATTAAGTGTGTGCTATCTCTGATGAATTATAAGCCTTGTGAAGACAGCCCCAGTCTGTCTGTCATGGTCAGCAATGATGCCAGAAAGATAGAGCCATTTAATAAATATCATTTTATTGATTGACAGTTGGCTACAGCAAACAATGTCAGGTTTTATGAGGTTTCAAGGAAAACAGAGTTTGTCCCTGATATTGTCATCATCTTAGTCATCCTGAAAGTCTCAGGTGAAACTTGGAGACTGTTTCAGAGTTTGTCATTTCCATGGCAAGCACAGTTACAAGTAAACTCCATTTTAGAGTTTTTCTGAGCAATTAGAATGTTGAAAGATATACTAGCATGAACATCAGAACAGTTATGGGTCTTGGACCCATTTTTTAAAATAGCCTGAAAAATATATTATTGAGCAGGTGAATAATATTCTTAGTAAATTCTTAGCTGGTTCTGGGACTGATCAAACATATTGAGTGTACCAAAGCTTTTAAGTCATACCTGGATAAGCTGTTCTTCAGTAGACTAGAGTACATTATTTTACCAAATTTTATTTAGCCTGGGAAAAATTTCCATGTTTAATTTTGCAGAGATAAAAACTGGTAAGAAAATATGTTTTATAATATCAAGTAGGAAAAATATATATCTACAAGATCTGTCCAGATGATATCCAGCTATGTAATATGAAAAAAAGACATTTATTAAACAAGATGCAAGAAATAATGTACACAGGACAATGACACCTCAGCCCTCTTCAAAGTAGGCTCATGGGACCTCATATAGTTCTCCCAATCACCATCAGCTGCCCTGTTGTATTTTCCTAAACCTCACCAACAGCCTGAAATCTCTTCCCTTTCAAAGGTGATTTTAGTTTTGGGGAAAGCCAGAAGTTGCAGGATGACAAATCTGGCTGTAGGGGTATTAAGTCACCTGGGTAATTTAATGGTTCGCATCATGAAATGTGATGCATGAGCAGACACACATTGTTGTGATGAAGCTGCCAATCACCAGTTGTTCATAGCTGTGGCCTTCTGAATCATCTGAATAGTTTCTGTGGAAGAATGTTCAAGTGTAATGCAAAATGTGATGCAGATTTATTGCTTTACTTGCTCAGTTATCTTGAATGTGATAGCCACATAGTATACATGCTCATTCAATAGTGTCTACCATCCCCACTGAAGCACAGTGAAGTCATCATTGTTCACACATGCACATTCCAGTTCACTCCCTTTGGCTGCCATGTTACATTGATGTTGCACAAACCGTTCTTGTTATGTTATCAATGGCTGGGCTTTCTCTGGACAGGTGTATCTTTACATACCTTGCTATAATGTTTAGAATGAAATGGACAAGGGATCATGATTTGAAATGATGAAATAAGTTGCTGATATCCTCTCAAAAGTTATTTTTACATAGACAGAGTCATATATATTTTACATAATATACATGCTTAACTCAATGTACATTTAATATTTTAATACATATTTATTTTAAAACACTAATAATAATTAAATGGAAGATGATATATTTATTGCCCTATTGTTTTATAAACTAAAGGTCTAGTAAAGAACAGCCACTGGAATTGAAAATGTCTGTGATAATCATCTAAAAAGGTTGATAAAACCAGGAAATCATTGTAATGAATGATACTCAATTATACTCTGTTGGAAGTTGCCAAATATTTAGAATTAGGTTGGGAAGATTTTGCCACATGCATAAAAATTACCTCAGACCCTTAGAGGCAGTTGTATAAATTGACAAGCATTTTCAGAATTGACAGTCCCTCATACTCAGTAGATATTTCATTCCATGCATGCTGGGTTTCTTTGCAGTTGTTGAAAACTAAGGCAGATGGGCACTCCAGTCAGCCTGAGGGGACAGAAGTAACACACTTCAGAGCACTGGGTGAGGAGAGATTCCTTCTTTTCATCTGACAGGATAGCAGACCCAGGGAGGCCAGGAATTCAGTGATATCCTAGAGAGTCTTGCAGGTGGTCATCATTGAAGTGCCTGGTAGACTTCCTGCTGACCCCTGGTTTCATAGAAAGTGTTGAAAGTGTAACTCTTTCACTCTTGACAGGCCAGGCTTTGTCATAAAACAACATATGAGAGAAACTCTGATGCTGTGCAGTATGGAGAACATTCAGAGTTAAATATTTGTATTTATTATTAGTGACTGGTATAAATCTACTAACAACTGGCCCCCAAAAAACTTAGTTTATTTTTATAATTTTTATTAAAATGTTTTTCCTCTTCTTTACCTGGAAGATCCATTCTCCCTGTCACCCTACAATCTGTGCATTTCTAAATTCTAAACATTGTTTAAGCCTTGCTTAAATTCTCCTTGAAGTTTCTCAAACTCTTTTTTCCTCCACTTTCTTCTTAATCCCTGTTATACTACTCTGTCTACATTGGTCTTAAGGCACAAAAAATGTTCCCATTAGCAACTATTTATAAACACAACCATGTGCTTTTCAAGCAACTATTCATATGTATAATTATGTACTTTGCAAGGTCAGGGTCAGGGTCAGGGTCTTCATATTTCACACAGTTTTTAATCCTTGAAGCTTGCACATTATTGATGAGCAGTAAGTCTATCTAGTAAATAATTATACTTAAGAAAACTCATAGTATTGGATTAATCCCATTTAATATTTTAATCTTATTACCCTTTCTACAATTTTCCATTATATTTACCATTTTGTATAACAAACTAATTGGACACAAGGAATTTTTTGTACTTTGATTCTTTTTTTTTTAAGATTTTATTTATTATTTTTAGAGAGATGGGAAGGGAGAGAGACAGAGGGGAAGAGAGATATCAAAGTATGGTTGCCTTTCACCTGCCTCCAGCTGGGGACCTGGCTGGAGACCTGGCTGGAGACCTGACTTGCAAACTGGTTGTGTGCCCTGGCTGGGAATCAAACCAGCAACCTTTGGGTTCACAGGCCGGTGCCTTATCCACTGCACCACCAGCCAGGGTAGAACATATATTTCATCTTATGATTATGTAGATGAGACTTTTTAGCTTGGGATTCAAAGGAATACCCACTTATCTTATCTAAATAAAAGCACATGAAATATTGAATGAGTATCTTAAGCAAATAGAGTCCCCCTTTTATGGCCACTTTTGTAGATCTTGAAATACATCTACTTCTTGTAACATTTATTGAGTATTATGGGCTAGGCATGTTCTAGGCCTTTGAAATACATCAGGAAATAAAGCAGACCCCCCTTTCCTTATTATCATAGTGAGAATAACAATAAATATTAAAAAAATAAATTGTAAGTTCACTTGAGGTGAAATGTGATAGGAGGAATAAAAAGAGAGTGAATGAGGTTAGTCAGATCAGAAAAACCAGGATGGAGGAGGGGGATGGTTGGCATTTAACTAGTGAGGTCAGAGTCAGCCTCACTGTGAAGGTGACCTTTGAGCAAACTCAATGGAGGTAATGAAGTTAGCCATACAGGCATCTGGAAGAAGACCTCTGGACAGAGAGAGCAAAGACCTTAAGGTGGTAAAATACCTAGAACAGATGTTTCCAAACATTTTAGTTTGTGGAACTCAGTGTCTGAGTAACTTTTTTTACAGTGTCTCTAGACCAAAAGAAAACCTGAACAGATCAGTTTATTGAGTAGTTTGTCACAAGTAACTTAAATTTTTTTGTCCAAATAACTTAGTAGGCATTTGCAAAACCAATACACATGTATTAGTATTACAAACAACTGATATTTGTTCATTCTTAACTAACCACAATTACGTAAGAATAGATTGTGTGTAGCTATTAGGAATTTACCTTAATGAGGTACTAGGATGTGGTCAAATTTTGGTTATACATATATTTTTAAAGATTTTATTTATTATTTCCAGAGAGAGAGGAAGGGAAAGAGGCAGAGAGGGAGAGAAACATCAATGTATGGTAAATTTTGGTTATATTTTGAAGATAGACCTAGTGGGATATGTTGACAGATTAAGCTGTGAAATATGAGGAAAAGAGAGGAGTCATGGATGACTCTGAGGCGTTTGGGCCAAGAAGCTGGAAGGAAGGAGTTGTTGCCATTGAGAGAGGTAGGGTAGATCTCAGGGACGCAGGAGAGGAAGCTCCATTCTGGACAGGTTCAATTTCAGATGTCAGTTAAACATGAAAAGGGAAATATCAACCAGGCACGTGGGTAGATGGGTGTGATGTTCAGAATGGAGATGTTCTTTGGGGACACGAGTGGTACATAGATGGCATGCTAAGGGAGATCCTCTAGAGAAGAAATGTCGATAAGGGAAAGAAAAGGTCCAAATACTGAATGAATCTTGGGACATTTAAATATAAATGAGTCCAGAAAAAAAAAAAAAAAAGGAACTATAAAGTAGGTATTAAAAGGGGAGAAAAGCTAAGAGAGTGTGATATCCTAGAAGTTCAGTAAAAAGCAGGTCATCTACTTTGTCTAATACTGTGAAGTCAATAGGGACAAAATGCTGTTGGTCAGACACTTCAGTAAACTTAAAAATAGAATTATTTTTAACAAAATGGTGTTACTATGTCACCTATCAATGAAAATGAAATTGTTATGTCTTTCCTTTTAAAGAATGAGAAAGTCAGGAGATCTGTAGTTCTAATTTTATTGTTTATTAGCAATATCTAGTGATGCCCTACAATGAGTTTGAAAACAAAATAGCTAATTGTTAAGCCCTAAGAAAATTAATTAAAATGATCACAGTAAACTTAATAATTTATTTTCAATTTTTAAAAATTGTCAAGAGAGTCCTGGCTGGTGGCACAGTGGATAAGGTGCCAGCCTGCAAACCCAAAGGTCACTGGTTCAATTCCCAGCCAGGGCACATAACCAGCTTGCAAGCCAGGTCTCCAGCCAGGTCCCAGCTGGAGGCAGGTGAAAGGCAACGATACATTGATGTCCCTCTCCCTCTATGCCTCTCTTTCTTCCCCTCTCTCTAAAAATAAAAATAATAAATAAATAAATAAATAGGCAAGAGAAAGATACTTGAGTTCTAGAACTGCTTTTGCATAATGATTTAAGACATATCAAGTGATGCTGAGTATTTGCAGAACATCTGATAAGAGCAGGTAGCAGTTTCCTTTTCAATATGTTTTCAATGGCAATTTGATAAAGCTGGAAAATAACAATTTTAATCTTCATTTAAAACTGACTTTGCAAGGATGCAATTTTGTTCCTATTTGCTCTAACTGCTTGAGTTGATTTCCTCACTTCAAAACAAAATTTCCTTATATACTTTAAAGAAAACATGTTAAATTTTATTTCATCATTCTGAAACAAAACCTCCTCTATCTCACTTTTTTATTGAAACCTTCTATTGTCAACAGCTTAATCTTTATTCCTAAGATGCCATTTGGACCCCATGAATACTATTGTATTGTGATTTCTGAATATTCTCATAGCTAAACAGATCTCTTCCTGTTTCTCTTTTTCCTACAGCCTGGATCTCAGGATTCATATCTGAACTATACTTCCCATTGGCTGTATCAGTTAAAAAGGGTTCAGTTAAAAAGAAAACAAAAACAGAACCATACTAGACATTTAAAACCATGGAAATTAATATAAAGAATGAATGATATGTGATGAGTGAGCTGAAAAACTTAATAGTGAATAATGAGAAAATTCAGAAATTAACAAAAATAAGAGGTTGCTGCCATCCCCAGGGCTGAAGAGAAAGCATGAAAGGGTAGCATTCCCATAGTCTAGAAGCAGGAGTGACCGGAAGGGAACTAGAACTTCATGAGTGTCATTTGGCGGGAGCTGGTTTCATAAAAAGAGAGTATGTGCAAAGAAATTTGGAGGAGATCCAGCTGCTTCCAGAAAGAGCAGTCAAAGCAGGGTAAGAGGGCTTAACTAGCCCTAACGTGTCTATCATTGAATCCAGTAGAAAAAGAGAAACCACACCAATTATTATTGTTATT
This sequence comes from Noctilio leporinus, assembly GCA_004026585.1. Classification (NCBI taxonomy): domain Eukaryota; kingdom Metazoa; phylum Chordata; class Mammalia; order Chiroptera; family Noctilionidae; genus Noctilio; species Noctilio leporinus. The sequence continues at coordinate 26,625 of PVIW01004664.1, read as the reverse complement.
CCAGGTACATTCCTGATGTATAACTGGAAACAGCTTCTCTTTCCTTTATACGGAAGCATAGTAACAACTAATGGTTCAGTACTATAAGCTCAGATAGTGCTTTCAGAACCACCACCCTAGTTTAGGCTCACAACCCATCTTGTGAAGGGGGACTACAAGATCCACTTTATAGCAAAGAACTGAGGGTCAAACTGATTGATCTATTGGCCAAAACTCTACCTTCTTGGACATGGACAGGAGGTGTGCCTGCCATGGGCTCTATATTCTACGACTTCAGTCTGTCCTTCATCTGGCTGTGTTCTTCCCTAGGGGTGAGTGAACCCACTCTTAAGGCCTCCTTGGGCCTTCTTCCATGGTCCTGTCCTTCTTAAGCAGACAGGACAGTTGGTATGTGTATTTCTAAGCTAGCTGCAGCAAAGGGTCAGCTTTTTTCAAATAAGATGGACTGAACTTGGACGTGGTCCAGCAGTCATATCTCTGACTTGAGGCCCCTCACACTAAACAGGAACTAGGATTGGAAGCGGGAGGGGCTCCAGGCTGGGATCCAGAGGTCAGTTTTCCCTATGTGTCCGTGCTACAGAGAGAAAGCTCTGGAGATTAGTTTAAGAATTTAAATTTGAACCTGGCCTTCCAGGTTATTATAATGTGATTTTGTCAAGGTGGTTATGTTTTATTTAATAATTTTTAGACCTTATAATTTTTAAGTATATTTTATTGATAATACTGTTACAGTTCTCCCAATTTATTTTCCCTTTGCTCCCCTCTACCCAGCAACCCCCTTCCCTCCTGCAATTCCAACCCCCTTAGTTCATGTCCATGGGTTGTGCATATAATTACCCTGATTTCAGACTTTCCTATATTATTATTAACTTTCTCCTGTTTATCTTGTACCCACCAATTATGTTTCCTAAACCCTGCATCATTTCCCCATTCCCCCGCCCCTGCCCCTCCCAGCTGATAATGCTCCCAATGATCTCCATACCTATGTTTCTGGTCCTATTTTGATTGTTTGTTTAGTTTGTTTTTGTTTCCATTTTTTTAGATTCTGTTGTTGATAGTTCTGAGTTTCTTGTGACTTTAATCTTCATAGTTTTGATCTTCTTTTTCTTAAGTAAGTCCCTTTCACATTTCATATGATAATGGTTGGTGATGATGAACTCCTTTAGCTTTGCCTTCTCTAGGAAGTACTTTATTTGCCCTTCAATTCTAAATGATGGCTTTACTGGATAGAGTAATCTTGGCTTGTAGGTCCTTACTTTTCATCATTTTGAATACTTCTTGCCAGTCCCTTCTTGCCTGCTAGCTATTTCTTCATCATTTAGTTTTGCCACTTAGACCTTGATCTGTTCCCTTTTTGAGCCGTATTTCTCTGTCTCCCCAACTCGACAGGTTCCTGTGTTTTGGCTCTGTGTCTTAGGTAGAGCTGTTGCACCTGTTAGTTGTCACACCTGTTAGTCAGTTCGGGGTGGCCTGTTTCACAACATCTTGGCCCTGTACGTTGGGGACGGGTATGAGAGGGACCAATGCCACTTGCCCAGCACTCATCCTTTTTCCAGACACTTCTGCTCCCTCTATGGGACTTGCACCTCTCTAGCCATTGCCTGGCAGTGGTTCCCAGAGTGGATGGGTCTGCAGACATTCTAGGACTGTGGGGGTCTCTAAACAAATGGACTCTGCTGAGAGACCAGCAGTTTCTTCTTCCACCCCAAGCCCCACTGATTTTCACAGTCAGAAGCAATGAGGCTTTATTCACACACACACACACACACACACACACACACCATGGTCCCCAGCATTGGAACTGTGTCGCACAGTCTGGTCTGGTGCTGGGAATGCTCCTCAGGTGTCTCTATTTTTACAAATTATGTGACTGTTTCCCACCAACCAACACCAGCTGTATTCTCACTGCAGCCCCCTTGCCAACACGTTGTGCGGCCAAACTGCGTCCTCTCTATCCCAGCTCCACCCGTCCTACCTGTCTGGATGAGTATTTCTTCTTTATATCTTTGTTGGACTTTCATGTGGCTTGATTTCCTAGAATTCCTGGTTGTCTCTAGTTTTGAGGTAGGTGTGTTCCTTCTTAGTTGTGGAGGAAGACACAGTATGTCTACCTATGCCTCCATCTTGGCCAGGAGTAAACTTTATAATTTTTAATGTTACAATATATGATACAGGCACCTATGTGTTCTTTTGCCCTTGGCTCCATAATCTTTAGGACAGCCCTGTGCCCCAGTTCACCAAATCAGCCAGAGACAGAACCAAGACTCTATCCAGGTGTTTTATGTTTTCACTACAACACTGCTTCCCAAGCTTGACCCTGATCTTAAAAATCATTAGGGTGCTTGGAAGGTGGCTAAAGAGAAGGCTCCTTGTTTCTTCTTCAGAACTCAGTGGTTTGGGTTAGTGCTCAAAAGACTCGGAAGAGTTTAATCTTAGGAAAGTCTGGTAAACACCACCCTGACTAAAGGAACAATGTCATGTACAACCTTTTACCTTGCATAACATCCCCATAGTACTATTTTACATTAGCGTACTAGTAAACATTTTTTAGATAAAATAATAATACTTAGAATTTTTGTATAGCACCTATTAATAGTTTTTCTAAAAGTGATATAATTATGCACTGCCAAGACCTATCTTTATTTAAGAACTCATTCCCCATGTATTGGCTTGTCATTTTTGAGACATAAAAGTTGGACCATTTCAGCTCATGTAAAACAATATTCATGGGATGCATACATTTCAAAACTCCCTTTGATGCTGGGCCTGGACTGAAGTTCAGATTCTCCTTCTACCCAATTCTGTTTTCCTCCTTCTTCTTTCCAGCTATGTTGAATTCTAGTAAATATCTGACATACCAAATATTATCTCAGCACCTATGTCCAGAGAATCCTGCCCATAACACCTAGCCTTTTGGAGACTCAATAAATATTTATTAAATATTTGGAAGGCACATAAAAACAACAATAATAGCCAACATGTAAAGTGATTACTATGTATCAGGAACTAAGTACCTTTTACCTATTATACACGTAATTAGAACATATACTAATTATATATTTGTACATAATATTTATTATATATAATTATATTGTCACAGTGGAACCTTGGTCTCAAACTTAATTAGTTCCAGAAGACAGTTCAGGAAGCAATTTGTTCTAAAGCTGAATCATTTTTTTCTATTAGAAATAAAAGGTATGTCAGGTCAATAACTAAGACACTTTTTCTATGAACAACTTGGTTAAGAACCTAATTGTGCCAGATGGGAGATATTTGAGAACAGAGGTTTGACTGTATAGTGATAAAAATGTAATAACATTATTGCCATAAGTATTATTATTAGCCCTAGTTTACAAATGAGGAAACCAAGGTGCAAAGGGTTATATTGCTTATTCAGGGTCACACAATCAGTAAGCGGAGCTTAAATCAGTGCCCAGGCAATCTAGTTTTAAAGCCTATGTTCTTAGTCATCAGACTGAGGTGATGACTCTCCAAAGATATTAATATTCGCTGGACAAATAAATAAACTTACATTGTTGTGGTATAAGTAGTCAGTTAACATGCTATTGATTGACTTATGCTTTGGGGTATCTGAAAACATTGATGTCATCACAAGTTCTAATAATTTGTTTTTATCATTTATAACAATGTTTAGAAAAATGAATGAGAGAAACTTTTGTTTACTTTTAGGAAAACATTTATTCTTGATTTTTTTTCATATTTCTGAGAAAACTCATATTTATTTTCCTGTTTACCCTCATCATCCAATCATAATAGTAGTCAGTCTTTTGTATAAGCTCTCATTTTTGGAAATGATTTGGAAAAGACCTAGTCATAGTTTGTGGTTTACTATTCTTAGCACATGGGTTGACTGACTCTCCCCTGTGGTCCTTGATTCTCCTCAGCCCAAGGTTCTAGTCTGGCCTCCAATGAAAGGATATAATAAGGTGGTCTTGGCAGTGGTGCATTGGCCAAGCTTAAGTCAGTTCAGTGGTGAGTTTTGTTCTCACTTTCCCAGTTTGGGTTGCTACTATGTTTGGCTTTCTTCCAGCATAATTCCACTTCTTCAGTCACTGGGCTCCTGCCTTGTCTCCAGTCCTTATAAGAATTGTAATTTCTGGCCAGAATACCTGGTTACCAACTTCCATTTTTATTCTACTTCTGCTCTTTGCTTGGGTTATCACAGGTAGCAGAATCCTATAACTAAAATCACCACCAGCTGCCTATGCTTCTTGGTAGATTTTCTATCTAGTTTTTTTCTGTATTTCTGGAATTTTTGCTAAAGGTACTTAACCAATTGCCTTTTATTCCTCTATCTATGAACTGGTCTCCTAGTTCTCCTTTCTATTTTATATTTTCATCTGTCTGACACCAAAATAATTTATCCCAGTCTTACTTCTTTGTTCAATACTCTTGTGTATTTACTGATTCTATAGTCCATTGAGAGAGATTAATTCTGGCTTTATTATATTTGACCAAGTTTCTCATTGTGGGAAACTCAGTTATATTGACCTTACAGTCACTGTAAAAGTAAAGTGGCTTGTCAAGTAATTGCAAATTAAATCCATGCAGAACATTGTTCCCAAAACAGAAAACTTCTTCTTTTCTTTTTTTATAATAGTTCACTTTTAGGCCTGCATTATTTAAGTGATTATCCCACTGTTCCATTGACTTTGCTAAAATATCAGATAGCATGACATAGAAGTTTAGTCACTTTATTTTCCCCTCAAATCTTAGTAGTAAATTACTTATTGGCAAATACTTATTGAGTGGTCACTATGCTCCCAGCAATGGACTAAGCATGAGACCTGCTTCTAGGTGCAAGTAATAAAATGTTTTCTGCAACTGCATTTGTTACTTTTCACACACCTTCACTTTTTAGCTAAAATTCATCATTACTCTATGAAGAGGCTAAGGAAAGCTTTATTATGCTTATTTCAAAAATGAATCAACAAAGGCTTAGAGAAGTTCTAGTGACTTGTTCAAGTAGTTGCTGTAGAATAACAGTGAGAGTAAGTCTTTAGACATTCTGTACCAGTTGTCTTTCCATTAAGCACATGAAAGATTAAGCACTAAGAGATTAAAATTCGTAGGGAAATGCCCATTAGACCTATCCACATGGAATTGCCTACATTAAATAAATCTGATAAAAGGAACTCTAACACATCAATAGATTAAGTAAATATTTGGAGATTTTACTTTTTAAGAAACATTTCAAATTAATTATTATTTTCCTGAAAATGTGATGAACCCTTTGGAAAATTCCTCAGTTCCATCATGCATTTGTTGGTAGATGTTATGTCACTGAATCATGGATGGTCATTTTTCTATTATGCTTTATTTGAAGTACCTTGATAAGAAAATAAATAAATAATTTCACATAGGATGTACAGCTGGGAGAATGTAACCCACTGTTATTTCTGGGATACTTACTTGCATGATATAGTAAATACAGTCAATGCATGGAGAGACACAATGTAAACTGTTACTTTGAAACGCTTGTTTTTGGCACAACTTCATAGGTGTTTTACAATTTACAAAGCAGTATGGAGTGATGTTGACAACTTCTGTGTTTACAAATTCACTGATTCCTCTTTACTCAAGGCAGGATTTTTGGTTTTGGCTCCTTTTCAGATGTTCATTATTTCTTTCCAATGTTTTTGCATCTATTACTCTTTATTAGAATTGATATTATTTCATTCTAATACAGGAAGACCTGAATGGGCCTCATTGAAGCTGTATGACCTCGGAGAGAAAATAGTTATTATCCAACTGGATCTGATGTAAGGTCCTAGGAAATGTCTGGCTTTATTGCATTAATACATCAAAAGAAGGATTTCATTTTAGCTTGACTGAAAAGCATGAAAGCGTAAATTGTGATTTCAAATAGTAATCTTCATCCTTTTCAATATGAGATGATGAAAAAGACTTTGGAAACTGTTACTTAGTCACCTTTAAAAAAGTAAGACATAGTAACAACAGATCTAAAGTTGTTATTACTATAGTGTTAAGCAATACCTTCTCTGGCAATGTTTAAGATGAATTCATCTATTTTGGGTGATTCAGATAGCACCATACCTATAAGCTAAAAGAAGGAATAATTAAGTTATTAAATAATAACAATAAAAATATTAGTACAAATAATAGGTTCCCTGACTAGTGTGGTTCAGTTGGTTTACCATTTCATACACTGAAAATATTACGACTTCAATCCCCAGTCAGGGCACATACCTAGGTGGTGGGTTTAATTTCTGATTGGGGCATGTATGGGAGACAACCAGTAGATGGGAGAAAAAAAGTAGATTTATTTTTATCTCTCTCCCTTCTTCTCTCTCTAAAATCAACAAACATATCCTTAGGAAAGGACTAAAAAGAAAGAATAATAGGTAACACTGACTATAGGATTACTCCACATCAAACAGTATTTTAAGAGTTTCATGTGTATTATTTCATTTAATCCCCAAAACAACTTTATAAGGGTTTCATTATCCCTATATTACAGATATGAAAGCTGAAGGATAGAAAGCTTAAGTTATTTGCTCAAAGATATATAGCTAATAAATGGCAAAGCTTAGGATTTTACCCCGGAGTTTGTGCTAAATTAGTATCCATTGCTGCCTTCATTGAGGAAAATGCCAAAGGCAATGTATACAAAACACATATTGTATAGCATTCACTATTGGTTTCTAAAGAGATTAAGAAATGTACCCCATGGATCAGATCGTTCGATATTGTTATTTTTCCTAAATTTATATGTGAACTCATGTTGGTTATTTTGAAGAAATAGGCAAGCTAATTACAAATTTATATGGAGTTGCAAAATATGTAGAATGGACAGTCTTACGAATTTAAGACTATTATCTAATTTCAAGATTTAATCCAAAGCTAGAAGAAAGAATACAATGTAGTGTTAATTACAGCCAAATAAATAAATAAATGGATCAGAATAAAGGGTTTCAAAACAGGTGCACACATATAAAATCAATCAATCTTTGAAAAATACAAAAGCAATTTCTATTGGATAATAAAGGCCTTTTTAACAAAGGTTGTATAACAATTGAACTTATGTTGCTCTTCACACACACACACAAAATCATTTGAAATGGATCAAGACTTAAATGTAGAATTTAGAATAATAAAACTTCTAAAAGAAAACAATGCACAACCCCACAGAAGACAATAGTTTCTTAGAGAAGACACAAAGAAAAACAGTTGTTAAATTGAACTCATTCATAATTAAAAATTTCTGTTCATCAAAATGTACCAATAAGAAATTAAATATAAGTGGTTTTATCTTTAGAATGTATAAAGAAGTTCTGTAAGTGCACAATAAAAATTTGAATAAACCAATTAAAATTGACAGAAAACTTGAATATACACTTCACAAAGAAGTTGTACACATAGTCAGTAATTGCATAAAAAAGTACTTAACAACATAATTTATCCCAAAGGTCGCTGTTTCCATTCCCAGCCAGGGCACATAACCAGGTTGCAAGCCAGGTCTCCAGGCAGGTCCCTGGCTGGAGGCAGGTGAAAGGCAACCATACATTGATGTTTGTCTCCCTCTCTGCCTCTCTTCCTTCCCCTCTCTCTAAAAATAATAAATAAAATCTTTAAAATATATATATATATAGGCCTTGTCTGGTAGCACAGTGGATAAGGTGCCAGCCTGCAAACCCAAAGGTCGCTGGTTCGATTCCCCAGCCAGGGCATATAATCAGGTTGCGAGCCAGGTCTCCAGCCAGGTCTCCAGCCAGGTGTGTGGCTGTAGGCAGGTGAAAGGCAACCATACATTGATTCTTCTCTCCCTCTCTGCCTCTTTCCCTTCCCCTCTCTCTGGAAATAATAAATGAAATCTTTAAATAAAGAAATAAATATATATATAATTTATCAAGGAAATGCAAATTCTCAATGAATTACCACTTTACATACACTAGAATACCAACACTATATGTTGTTAGGGATGTGGGTCACTGGAACTTTCATACATTGATGATGAGAGTGTAAAATTGTACAACATATATACCCTACAAACTCCCAAGAACATTCTTATTCAAGTCAAAACTCAGGAGATAACATAGGTGCTCATGAGTGGATGAATGGATAAACAAATTATGGTATACACATCACTATTTAGCAATAAAAATGAATGCATTGCTGATACATGCATCAAATGAACTAATTGAGGCTCTGGAATCATTTGTCTGCAAAATTCTGTGTGAGAACTAATGATGTATTTATTGTATGTATTTAAAGAGCAACTGCTCTTTATTTTTAGTATATCACAAAATAACTTAAAATTGAAAATGAATCCCTGACTGGTGGCTCAGTGGATAGACACTGGCCTGCAAACCCAAAGGTCACTGGTTGAATTCCCAGTCAGGGCACATAACCAGGTTGCAAGCCAGGTCTCCAACCAGGTCCTCAGCAGGAGGCAGGTGAAAGGCAACCATATGCTGATGTTTCTATCCCTTTCTTCCTCCCTCCTTGCTCTTCTCTCTAATAAAATCTTTTAAAAATTTTTTTAATTGAAAATGAGCTACATTAGTTCAGACTCATGATTGTTTGACCAAAATAGAAAGTTATACTAAATAAAGTTATATGAAATGCAACTTTTGCAGCTGCATAGATTAAAATAATCTTAAGATACCTTATTTTAGAAGCAATTACTAACTGCTAATACTTTTCCCCAGATTTGTTTACTCTGGTTTTCAAAGATCAGTAACATCACCACTGCTTCCATGGTGGATGGCAAATGTCAACAACTTTTTGTGAAAATTACATGTTTCTCATCAACTTTCCTTAGAAAGGGAAACAGTTCCTAACACTTCAGTACAATGCATTCTGATTTCATTGAGTCCATTATCGTCAAAGAGTTTATTGAAAAATACAAATGCTCACCAAAATGCAAAACAAACACTTACGGATTTAAACATATAACAAATTACAAAATGAGCAAAAGGGTGTACATTATATCAATATTGTTGAATAAAAATGTGGTCAATGATGGAAATATTCTATATCCACACTGTCCAATACTATTGCCATTAGCCAAACGTGGCCATTATACATATGCAATGAGGCCAGTGTGATTGAGAAGCTGAATTTTAAAGTTAATTTAATATTAATTAATTTAAATTGAAATAATCATGACTAGTAAATATTTGTTGGACAGCACAACTCTACATACTCAACAACAGGCTTACTCAGACTATTTCCTACACACATTGTCGTTATAGGCTAATTGCATGCACAGCTAACTTGTACCTTTCCTCTGGTCTCTCCTACTGATCACCTGCAGCTTTATGTGTCTTCCAGTCTGTGGTGTGGGCCACAAAGCAATTGGGTAGACCCCTAAGTGGATGTCGGTAAATACTTTCTCTCCTACCATCTGAAACACAGAGGGGGTCAGTGTTCCTTGCTATTAGAGTTTTCAACTTAACTCTATTTTTCTATGAGTAGTCAATGTGTTGTCCTTCAAAGGGACAACACATTTGTTTGTGTTTGCTATGTGGCAGGTAGAAAATATTGGAGATTCTGGTTACTGTTCATCACCTTTTATTTTATTTTATTTTTTAACTTTATTTTTATTGTTGACACTGTTACAGACATCCCCATTTTTGCCCATTTTGCCCACCTCCATCCAGCCCCAACCTCTCCTCCTCTCTGGCCACCACCACACTGGTATCTGTGTCTGTGTGTTATACATAACATATCCTTTGGCTAATCTCTTCCCTCTCCCTTCTGACAGCTGTCAGTCTGTGCCCTGTATCCATGCCTCTGTTTCTACTTTGTTCACTAGATTACACACATAAGTAAAACACGGTATTTTACTTTTAGCCACAATGTTGCTGCACATGCTTCTCACAAACTACTAGGTGAGATCACGGAAAGAGCTATAACTAGAGAGATATGTAAGCCATCTTGCTTTATTTCTTGCACCTGTTAATAACAATACTTACTTTAAAAAATATGAAATTTAGAAAAAATGCTAACCTGAATGGGTGGCTGAACAATAGATATTATCTGGAATGATCCCAGAAAAATAGAAGCATATGGCCTCATAGAGAGCAAGATATTATCTTGCTTCAAACAAAAATAAAACTATGGATATCAATAAATAAAAGCATAAGGGATTCATAATTTAAATAAAAAACTCTGGAAAAATTTTAAAATCATGAAATAGGTGGAATACACTTAAAATAATTACATCTTGGGGAAAAATCTGCTGCTAAATTATCATCAGTTCATTCAAAACAAAGTGAAAATGTAAATTCCTGTGAAAATCACAGTTGAAAGAGTTCATTTCTTGTAATAGTTTCTATGAGTGCTTCCAAGTCTGTCAGGTTGGGGGCGCTGGTCCCCCATTCTTCCCCGTACATGACTGACCCTTCCGCAGAAGAAGTCCGCCAACTAGCTCACCTTGCAGCTCATCTTATCCCAGAGCCTGGGAACACTGAGCCTGGAAGTAGCCACCATAGTGGCCTTGAGCAGGGAAGTGTTGCCTTTGGGTACACTGCTTCTTTGTTCTAAGGTACATATAGGCTCTTTTGTGTTAATGGATATGTAAGCCTGCCCCTGCTGTAAGCTAGCATGCCACTATTGGACAGGGTTTCTGGAAATCAGAGCAAAAAAGAAAGAAGAAATATTTCTACTTATGAATTCATAGTTTGTTACTGAAGTGTATTCAACTTATAAGTTAAATATTTTGAATAATAAAGTTTTTTTTTTTAAAAAAAAGCATAAGTTTTTAATGAGAACACTGTATCCTCAGCTTATTCAGTAAGATGTAATAACAAGCAACTGATGCTGCAATAAAATAATAGCTGGCCACAAAATTGTTGGTTAAATTTATATTTTTGAGTTTTATTTATATTTTTCACACATCTCAGTCCAACACAGAGTTATAAATGCATGTTCAGCAAAGATATCTGCATAAATAAGCTGCCTAAAGTGAAAGAGATGGCTCTTAATGATACCACCCAATCAGTGGAAAATTTAATGGAATTGAAACACAATCAGCAGGAAAATGAATTAACATTACATATGCTTGGTCATGAACATTTTTTGGATTTAATACTGATAAAGATTTGTGAAGAACTGAAGTGTTATCACTATTGTTACCTAATTCACAAGTCATGTATTTCTGGAAAAATTGGTAGGTTGATGATAATAGACAGAGCAAAGGCATTCAATGCAGGTACCTTTACTTGTCCCAAATATATTGCACATTATTGGTGCAGACAGAGGAGATTCTAAATGTTACCAGCACATGAGCAACGGTATTATAAGCTCCTTAAACACTCAAGATGTCAAGGAATCAAGTGTGTGAATATTAATTTCTAAATTTGAGTTTATCTTAATTTAAAATTCCTTTATATTAAAGAAAATATTTTAGGAAGCCTTTGCAAAAATATTTAAAGTAAAGCATTATGCTTGTCCTTTCTGTTCAAAAGTTACTCATTTGGAAACCTGCATGAAAACTTTTCTTACTTGGTATCTGGAGGAATGGATGACAAATTCAAAGTTATTTTTCTTTCTGTAGAGAAAATGTCTGAAAAATAGGTAATAGGTTAAAGTAACTATATCTATTTTATTAAGAAAATAAAACTCTTGCTCTATTTAAATTTGATTCTTCTAATTTGCTTTAGGTAAAATTATTATGACAAAATAAAATGCATTTTGTAAGTACCATTTAATTGGGCCCAAAAAAACCTTGTAAATGACTTTTGAGTAGGTATGAACAATTATTTTTACAGACTTAATATGATAATATAATCCCCAGAATGTAATTTTATCATACTTATGTAGCTCTTAAATTCATCAAAGTCATTGAATCATCCTAATGTTATTGAGCAAACCAGGGCGTGGCCACCTGGCACCTTTACCCATGACCCAACAGTCAGTGTTGAAGGAAACAGGTTTTTATTGACAGGATTTCAACCTTGTGGGTCAGGGTGGGGGCAGGGAGCCCTCCTGCTCAGAGCCCTCCTCTTCCATAGATCGAGAACTTCTCTTGCTTCCCAAAAAGCTACAAGCCGAAAACCAAGCTCCGAAGTTCCCCATGTTCTTATCTGTCCATCAGTCAGTAATGCAAACAGGGCTCCATCCTCTCTGGAATGTGGCTTTCAGAGTCGCCATCCTCTCCCAGTAGCTCTCTCCTTCAGGATCTGGGGTACACTGTTCTCAGCCTCCATGTAGTGGTTCAGGGAAACATGTGCCATGTTACACTGGATCATGTTGGAGTCCAGGGAGGCACGTGTTCCAAGAGAGTGGCTTCTCCACATGTCCTTCAGAGAAGCAGATGTCTGCAGCTCAGCATTCCCAGTCACAGTTCAGCTCCAAGCATCTCTCACGAGTCTGGGCAGCTAGGAAGAGCTCCATGAGCTCTGCCACTGTCTTCTGGAGGCAGACCTCCTTTCTCATTGCAGACCTGGCTCTTTCTCTCCCTAACCTTCAGCCCACTTGAATTAAATGCTTAGTCTGGAACTTTCTATGTAATCTCATAACTGGACCTTCCTACAGTGCATTAGTGTTCAACATTTCTGTCAATTCCCCGGTGTCTTTTACCCACTTTTGTTTGCCTTTAGCCAGGGTAGGAGTTCCCAGTGACACACAGGGATTATCCAAGGTGGCCGGCCACACCCTGCCTCTCAGGCAGGCCCTGTGTGAGCTACCCCTTGGCTAAGTCTTGGGTCACTGCACTGTTCTCAGAGTCAGGCAGCAATTTGACCTGGGCAGCAGTCATCTTCCCTTCAGGAAGGCTCTGCTAGTAGCTTTTTTATTATGCAATATAATATATTGCATAATAAAATAATACAACTTTTTTGTTATGCAATATATCTTGAACTCTGTACCATCCACTCTTCCTGCCTCTAATCCCACCCGAAGGCACAATTGTGGGGGTTGTTCTCCTTCTCTCAGGGGACCCATGCTCTGTATCCTGTGACATTAGTACTGCCACCACTCTCCAAAGCTTTCAAAGTCATACTCCTTTCACCACTGAATGATTATATATTGCTTAGGTTTGGCCAATCACCTCACCTTTGTTTCAGTCATACTTCATTGCAGTTATATTGTAAAATACAGAACTAAAGTTAAGGATTCTTCCACTCTTAGACTTTTTAGAATACAAGCACTTGTTATTTTTGTTTGAAATTTGAAACTGATGGTATTTTTGTTTAATTTCAGAACCTAGTATTTCAAAGAAAAATTTTATATTTTAAATCTTTTTTTTTTGACTAGAAAAACTTTATATTTTAAATCAGTTTTTCCATTAATTGGAACAAGAAATGTGATCCTCTTACATCATTAAAAGAAATATCTACAGGGCCATCAGATCTTCCATTCAATGGAAATATTTATAAATATTTTGATATGCACTTTTTTTTAGTAGTTTTTGTTGTTGTTATTTTTTAAGATTTTATTTCATTATTTTTAGAAAGAGGGGAAGGGAGAGAGGCAGAGAGGAAGAGAGACATCGATGTCTGGTTGCTTTTCACCTGCCTCCAGCCACAGACCTGGCTGGAGACCTGGCTTGCAACCTGGTTATGTGCCCTGGCTGGGGAATCAAACCTGCAACCTTTTGATATGCACTTTTTAAATCTTTAAAGCTAACATCTGTCATCCTTTTTGAATAGAAGATAGATAAATGATATGTAAATGATAGATACATATATAATAAACAGATTTTTATCTTGTTTCTCTGATTTCACTACAGACCCCCTCCCCCCAATTTTTTTTCACTAAAATGATCATCATTTCATGGTATGGAGAGTGCTCACTCTGTTTAAATGTTTCATGAAATGAGAACTGGCTACTTTACAAAGAAGGCTATCATGAAACCTGTCCCACAATATTCTTTAAATTAATTTATAGTCTAGCACCTATTAGAGTGCCTTTTGAGAGTTTGACATCTGTTTGTGGAACAAAAGGTGCTTTGTGGTTTCACAGAATCAAATGCAAGATTATGATTGGCCATTGCCCTTATAATACTGCTCTCATCCTAAACACATCTATACATTTATTTTCCTACATTTCACTTTCAGTGTTCTGGATGCACTTCTTTTGTCACTGAGTGACAACAATATGGTAACATTAGCTGATCTTTGGCCAATAGAGAACTTTCATGTATAGCTAGTCCTATCTAAGTACTCAGTGTTTCTGAAATTTCAGGTAATTCTATCAAAGTGGAGGTTGGATAGGCACTTGTAGTCTATTCTTAAAGGAAAGTTATTCTCTATATCCAGAGCAATGGGACTTGATGAAAAAATGTCAAAAGATTTATTTGGTTACCCTAGGTATTAATATTAAATGGGTTGCCAAGTTGGTAGCTAGGAGAATTTGCTCTTTATAATTTAGCTCAAGACAGAGCATGCTCTCCTGCTCTCAAAACACCATGTCAAAAGATCTTGCTGAAATTAATGGCTCAGAACCTATGCTAAGCTTTCAAGGATGCTGCTGTGATTTATTGAGTGGTGCCAGTCTCTGCGTTTGTTGGGTGGAGAGCACTTGTCTTCATGTAACAGGGCTAATATTACTTCAAGCTGTTGTCAGTTGACTTGGTAAAATTGCTTAGATACACTTCCCATGCAGTTAGCTGGTGATGATTACCCTTAAGTATTCACAGAGCAGAAGCCCTGGGGAAGCGCTAATTAGCCACCCACAGGGAAGATGTTCCAGCCTCGAAAACAATCTCCCAAAGTCTCTGGGCTGTAATGAGGACCAAGCCCCAGTCACAAGACCTGCTCTGTGCTGTGCAACTGCATGAAGGTTCAGCAATTTTCAAGGAGAAAGTGATTGGAGTCAGGCCCGGGGCTGCACGGAATCTACTAATCACCACACAGAGACTTCAGGTGCTCCGAAACCACAGGAGGGATCAGCTCTTATGAGCTAAAGGAGATGCTGGCATATGCTGTTGAAGACTCAGGGAGGGGGAAATCTGCTTAAATATTTATAGATGTAGGGTATATTGAGGTCCCTTCGGTCTTTGCATAGTTAATACCTTGTTCTCTTAATTAAAAACAATAAGAACAACAAAAATGATAGCTTCACCCAACCTGGCAACTTTCTCAGTATCTGTTTATAGGTTTTCTTTCTTTTCTTGTCCATTAAAAGAGCAGGGCTTAGGCAGATAATAGAGAAAGAAAGAATGGAGCAAAAAGTGTGTGTGGGTTTGTTGTGGCTGCCTAGGGTGAATGTGACTCTCTATCAGGGATCAGTACATTGTTACCATCACACCATTGACTATATTCTCTGTGCTCTAATTGACATCTCTGTGACTATTCTGTAACTACTAATTTGCAGTTCTTAATCCCTTCACCTTTTTCAAGGAGTCCCTCAACCCCCTTGCCACCTGTCTGTCAACTGTCATTAGATTCTCATTATCTATGAATCTGTTTCTATTTTATCTGTTTTTGTTTTGTAGGGTCCACACCTCAGTGAGTATTTCAAGTGGAAATCATCTCCCTCTGTTTAAAAAAATAATAAAACTGAGAATTAAATTTTTACATGTTAGCAAAGGCAATTATTTAAGACTTTTATGCAAGAGTGGTTATCAAGAAAAGCCTATTTGTTATAAACTCTTATCCCTAATCCTGATGTTTCTAGTGATAGTATATGTATACCAGATACTTAAAGATAATTAAAGAAATGCCAACTAAATATTTTCTGAATATTTAGAATCTGAGGTTATTTACTATCTCAATACTTAACTGTTGAAGAATCAGAAAGCTATTTGTTACCAATAGCGTATTCAGTCTTTATGAGTTCAATTAGTAAGAGAAACAGCTACAGCCTACATACAACATACGAAATCATTAGGCTTTAGTCAGAGTTTCTCTCTCAGTCTTGTGTTTTCCAATAACAACTATTGCTCAAGTAGTAGATAGTAAATATTGGAGTGTAATGTGGTGGGTGCTATCAGTATTCATCTTTCTAGTATCGTCTTGATTTTTTTACTGATTCATACCATTTCACTTACAACTAAAGGTAAACCAAGAAGAAGTTGCATGATTTTTCTCAGGGCTTCTTTTTTTTCTAAGGAGCTTCCACTGAGGTACAGTTTACAATGCTTCTTACTCTTTCTTAAACGTTCGTAAAAAGTTATTAGTGCACCCTGGCTTGTGTGGCTCAGTGGATTGAGTATTGGCCTGCAAATCAAAAGGTCACCAGTTTGATTCCCAGTCAGGGCACAATCTGGGTTGCGGGCCAGGTCCCCAGTTAGGGGTGGGTGAGAGATAGCTGATCAATGTATCTCTCACACATCAATGTTTCCCTGCCTCACTTTCTCCCTCCTTCAATTTCTCTCTAAAAATACATAAATAAAAAATTTTTAAAGTATCAATGCTTTAACATAACTAAATTATAATCAACATGGCTTCTTTCCTGTCTCATGTTTTATAACAACAGCTTAGGATGAGCACTGAAGTCCTTCTTTCCCAGACATTGTTATTGTTTCTAAAGATGCTGAAAGATCTTATATTTTATATAGATCCTTTTAAAGACTTACATACCTGTGTCAGTGAGACTTTTTTCACATTATCCTTGGACTTGACTATATTTAATTAGGTACTTTGAATAATTATTGTTACTGTGGTGTATGTGTATGTGTGTGTGTGCATGTGTATGATTAAAAATACAGGTCAGACTGCTACTTCCACTTTAATTTAATTGAATGATTATTTTTCAGTACAGATAAAAGGACTTGGGGAACAAACCTTGACTATGTCATATCAAAATCCTCAGTTAAGGATCCACATTTCTTTTTATCATTCACATTGCCTTATCTTAGTAATCTACTGATATATACTGTATGATTATCTATATGCATGAGTAAAAGCACTTAAAATATTTAGAAAACAGGGAAAAAAAGGTTTTTTCAAGGGGGCCCTGTGTTGAACATCCAATGCCTGTACCATATAAACTGTTTTAAAATGAAAACAAATATAGTAAGAATTTAGTTGCTGCATTTAAAAAAATATACTAGTACAATAGACAATGGGTGGTGCCAGGATATATTTTGTCTATTATAATGGAGAACTATAGGCAAAACTACTTGAAATTTCTTAAAAGCAAGAGATAGCCACCCACATGAAGTGCTTCTCTCCCATGAAGTACAGGATGTTGTATAGTTGGTGTTGATTTCCTATGTCCTGTGAGTGGGTCAGTTGAGTGAATGAATCAGTGCTGATGTTCAAAGACTTTCCAGCCTAAGAAATTCTTAGGCTATTTAACACGTTCCATATAATCCATTTAATTGCACACATAAGCTTGTCAGGAGAACTTCCAGCTAAAAGGAATCAATAATATATTCAAGGCACAGTTGGAAGACACTGATAATGGAGTTTGCAGCTTTCCAGAGTATGCTAGCTGATTCACTTGTGAGTTTTGGTGGCCTGGTCAATAATGAGGCCAATAGATTCTGGAGCTTGATGGTCAGGATTTGAGATATGGATTCTGATTAAGTGACAGTGTGAATGAAGTAGGAATCTGCCTGCCATATATTGAAGCATAAACATAATGAAGAGATCTTCTCATCTTCTCAGTTTATTATGAAGCCTATAACCTTAATTTCAGAAATACACATCAATGTCAAAATGCATGACCTATAAAGTATAAGGTGACTTTTTACAGTCTGTAAAACACATGTGTCTATTGAACAAACTCCCTAAAGAAATTTAGGCCAAATATTGCATTAGTGTACTTATTAAGACTGATCTTTATACTTTTTCAATCTTGCCATTTAAAAGGGAGAGTTATCAGTCATGTTGGATTGCCCTCTCTCTGTTGTTTTCTCATTCTTTTTTTTCCAGTTTCTCTGTTCCAATACATCTAAGTGTTTTGATAAAATGAAAAACTTTTACCCCTTGGTTAGGTCACTTTAAAATATTCTTACTTTTTCTAGAAATATTTAGAATTAGGATTGCATTAAGAATAAATGAGGCTGATTTAAAATAATTTCTATTTGCATATTTTTATAAAAATAATATAATCCAAATTTCCAAGATGAGACAATGAGTTAGACACTACATATTCCAGACAGATATGTATAAAGAAGCAGAACTCTCACAAAAGCTACCTTATTATTATTAAAGTTTAAGTTCTACTTACATATATGTAAACTTCAATTATTTTGGGTTTAGATTTTTAAAATAACTTGTCTAATTCACAAGTACTTATAGAGTATCACAGTGAACAAACCATGCAAGTTGCAGTCCACAAGTGTCATATACTAGTGGAGTCCATTGCAGGAAAAATACATGCATATATGGATACATAGATGTATACATGCATAAATAAGTAGATAAGAGAATTTCAGAACATTAAAATGTTAATATTATAAGTTACAGGGGTCTATAGCATGGACTTGAGATAGGAAAGTCAGAGAAGCCTTTACAAAGAGCTGACATTGTCACCTGAGATTTCAGAGATGAGAGGAAGCCAACCATAAAAAAAGATCCAGAGGACAATAAAGTTCCAGTACAAAGACTCTGAGGAGTGAGCAAGCTGCCCATAAAGATGATGGACGGGAAAGAATGGTGGGATTACAAGGTGAGAAATACAGACCAGCTTCCCATTTTAAATAAGCTCATGGACGTCTCTGATGTTTCATAATAAGCATTCAATAAGCACTCATTAAATGAATAAATGGACAAGAAATAAATCTCATCAATGAAAATGATATTGTAGTTCTGATGTTTCTGATGATTTTATACTGTTATTTCCTGGTCAACATAAAATTCACAATGAAAGCCTAGCATTATGATACCATAATGCATCCTCTGAGTTTCAGTCATCTGAACTGTCTTGCTACTTGGAATTTGGTCCAGGACCAGCAGTATCAGTATCATACTGGAGCTTGGCAGAAATGCAGAATCTCAATTCCCAATGCCATCTTACAAATGAAAATGTACATGAACAGGATTCTGAGGTGGTTCTTAGGTATATTAGTATGAGTACTACTGCTCTAGAACAGTAATTTCGAACACTGGAGTTTACAGTTCTTATGAGGAATCACTTGGATTAAGGATTTTTTAGTTTTAGATTACTGGGCCCCAATCCTCCAAGAGTAAAATTCTGGAGTTAAGGCATGTATATTAAACAAACAGATAAGCCAAAATTGTCTAGCTGATACACCCTAATTCCTTCATTTGTAGAATTACTCATTTTAGCAAATAATGCTACATACTTACACTAAAAATATTCCAAGCCCTGGCTGGTGGCTCAGTGGATTGGTGCCACTCTGCAAACCCAAAGGTGTCTGGTTCAATTCCCAGCCTGGGCATATAACCAGGTTGCAAGCCAGGTCTCTAGCCAGGTCTGTAGCTGGAGGCAGGTGAAAGGCAACCATATATTGATGCTTCTCTCCCTTTCTTCCTTCCTCTTTGCCCTTCTCTCTAAAAATAATGAATAAAATCTTTTTAAAATATTATTTTTTAGGAATTCCACAGTTAAATATATTAGTAGCAGGATTCAAGCCCAGACCTCATGAGTACAAAAGTTCTTTGTAAATATGAATGTATCTAAAGTAAGGCACTGGTACCTGTGTCAATTATACTATATTTTTCTTCATATTTTTAACATATTCATTCTCTTATGTAGCTCAATCTTGTAAATCATTTATTGTACATAACACATAAAAGAGAAAAGTGTCTCTAAATAAAAGAAAACCAAATAAAATATATTGCAATACAGCTATTTCCTCCTAAATAATCCAATATGTCCACTTAAAGAGAAAAGCCAAGAATTAGAAGCTTTTTTATTTTTAACCCTTCAATAACACTGAAGGGTTTCTGATAACTCAACTGTGTATAAATTTCAACATATAAAAAACACTTAGCTACTTAAATGAAGAGCATCTCTTGCTAAAATAAAGTCTCAAGTCTAAAGTTTCTTATATGATATTATATCAGTTCTTTAAAAATAAAGTGATTTGGTTTTCTCTATTAGATAACAGTTGACCATTGTATTATATTTGGAAAAGATAGAAATATAGAAAAATAAAAATGACTCATAACCATGTTACCAGAAGACAATCACTATAATGAGTGAGCATATTAATTCCCAAACATTTTTTTCTGAAAACCATTATTTTGTTTTTATAGTTAAATCATATTGTACCACAATGTTACATTGTTCTTTTGGAGTTAACATTTTATCAAAAACACTTCCCATATTTAAAAAATAATGCTTCATTCATTCTAGATATGGTATCAGTCAAGTATATATACTCATTTATTTTTCCTTAATGCTTTTGAATATAGGATTATATTATACAAATTTTATTAATCACACTGTAAAGGAATCATGGCAGAGCAGAAGAAAATGTGACCACTCTCTCTGTCTTAGTTAGCCCTTATAAACCTCTGCAGTCTCAGGAGAACCAGAGAAAGTGCCTCCTTGGGAAGGGGCAGGGTCCCAGTGGCTGAACAGGTACCCCAGCTTTTTATGATTTGGAAAGTGGTTCCTACATACAAGTACTCTCTCTGAAAGCTCCTTGAAATTGAGCCACAGCTGTCACTCCAGTGTGAGTAAGACTAAATCTAATTTGTTGGGTGGAAAGAGTTAAATGAACTTTAACTGAAAAGCTCTCTTTCTCTTCCTGGCAGGGTAGAAAATAGCCAAGGGCAACAGGGGATGACTAATGTGTAGAATATTGCAATTAGTATAGCAAGGTACTTATAGGGATCAAATTAAAAAATTCATTAACGTACGCACTTAATTAAGAAACACTTTTCGGTTTACATGATAAATTATGACACCTATTAAATCTTCCAGTACAAGCTGTAATGGCTTCTTTGCTCCCGGGTATAGAACTATCGCCTTTGAGGTCCTTTGAAACTCCCCAAGGACCAGAAGCATTAGTTGTAAGTGTATTAGCAACAATGCTTTTCCTCTGCAAGGTGCAGAAGCATCTTCACTGCCAACTAATTTCGATTTAAAAAAGCACTAGGAAGGAGGCTGCAAGCCAGTGATAACAAACATGAAATGACCTTGCGAAAGAAACAGAGGTCCATGTTCCTCAACATTCCCAAAAGGAAGTAACAGGAGTGATAGTCTGTTTTTTGTTTTCTTTTGTGGCTTTTGTGCCCCTTTTCCTTAAGAATAAATGTTACCAATGGAGAAAGAACACATTGGAAATAATGTATTAGTAGGTTAGTGGCAAATAATGCTTTTTGGTATTCCCTTCTCCTTAAAAATAAATGTTACCAGTGGAGAAAGGACATATGGGAAATAAATGATATATTAGAAGGTTAGTGGCAAATGGGCCTTTATGTTTTCATTCCATGGGATAAACTAGGAAGAAGGAAGAAGGAGAATAAGGGATCATAGCAGGGATGGAAGAGTGAAAATGAAAGTCAAGAATCAATGTATAAGGAAATCAGATATATTCCTCAGAATCTGATAGTATCTGAGGCCGTTCTGCATCATAAGAAGTGTGAATCTATAGTGATAACAAAACTTTACATTCCTATCTTCAGGGTCTCTTTAATATTTCCTTTACTATTCTTTGTAACACTGGAATTAGCAAAGCAGGTCAGGAAAGGTAGAACATCAAGTTGATTTCCCAGGGTCAAGTGTCTTTGTGATCTCTGGCACAATTTTCTTTTCTCCAGACTACAGAGATTTTTACAATGGAGCCACCTCTCATGGACCCCTGTACCACTTGGTAGTTTAGAAACATTTGCCTTTCTGCACTGTACAGTCTCACTGTGCCAGGGGCATAATGATTATTCCAGTTTACAAATCACAGACTCCACCCATCTACTCACCTTTCTGAGTCTATGAGGTAGCTGATTCGAATCACATGTAGAAAAGAGGACTGCAGCAGGGAAGTTGTGGAGCTGGGGACAGAGATAGCAGAGGTGACAGAGCCATACCTTTCCCAACTAGTTTCTCTCAGAGCCTGTCCCCATTTGAAGCTATGTTTTGGGGTCACATCTTTAATTTCATAAAGTAACCCCCACTTGAACTTATTACATGCAGACCACACTGCCTTTATGTCTTCTCTTTCAGCACTGATCATTCTTTTTTTACTTTTTTTCTCTATGTCTGCTATAGCAACTATGAAAACCACCTTGAAGAACATTTTTAAAAAGATTTTTAAAATAAAGTCCAGCACTAGTATTTTCATTTCTGCTTCTTTTCAAAAGCTATTTCAGCTTGCAATAACCACAACCTTCCATTATCAAATGCCATAGTGAGAATTTTAGTGGACAAGGTAGAAGACAAGAAGTACATGGGAGGAAGTAAAGCTTGAAACCATACCCATCATCCTGATATTCCTCTCTTGGTTGAGAATTGGTATGCAACAGATGAATGGCTTCCAAACCTGTAAACTGTGAACCAGAGCAAACATAAACAAATGAACAAAAATTTGATTTGCATTGACCTACAAACATAGGTAGTGCTGTGTTCTGATAGGAGACTGTACCTGCAAGCCAGCTAAGAGATGGGGGTTGGCCTGCACAGTATGACCTTTGGTCTATCGCTGTGGTAAAGGACACGATGATCTGGCTCCAAGATGGTGCCCTATTTGGAACACAAGGTGGAGTGTGAAGGACTGATTCTGAAGCAGTCTCTTTCCTTAGTCAGATCTGCTTGCCCTCCATCCATGTCTGAGTCTCTCCTGGAACCAAGATGACCTACCCTCTCCCTGAATATAGTCCAATCCTTTAAGAAGGAGGTTTTCTGTCTCCTGAAAATATTTTTAAAAGATTAGAAACCAAGGTATAATTTCCACTGCTGCTTCTGACTCTGAATAATTGATACTATTACCTCCTTCTTCAAATGCTCACTATAATTTCCCTTACACTACGTCAGTACTTTAGTGAGCCGAAGTTCCTCAGCTGGTGGGATAAACCCAGCTCTTTATTCTCAGAGGTCTAACTTTTCAGTTGTATTGTCCTCGCCTGGCTATGGTTGCTACACCCACTGTTATCACTGGGCATTGAAGCAAGTTTTAAAACCCCTTAGGTTTAGTCACACTTTTTCTTGTCTTCATTGTGAGACAGCAATCCTAGCTTCTTAGATAATCAAGGTTAATTATCTCCACCAATATTATAATTATTTTGTTTTTACTACCTACTAGCCTACCAGCATATGGAACCCCAAATGGGAGAAATAATTTGAAACTTCCATTTCAGTGGAACCTGGGTGGGACTCCTAGAAGAAGGCATGTTCCCAGGAACCACCTCTAGGCAGAGAGTGCCAAGGCTTTGAGGTCAAGAAACAAAAATCTACAAGTGAGACAGACACTGGGAGTAATAATGAGATAGGATCAATCCTATTTTTTATTCCTTAGCTCCTGGACTCAATATATTTTAGGATTTTTATGTATATTGATCATTAGAATAATGCTTATACCAAATCCTGGAGGACAACATCCTAATGGGTAGCATGTTGGCCCTGAACTAGTACCTTAGCTGAATCTTTAAAAAGTTATTCCTGTATTACATTAGACTGGCATCTTCTCTATGAGGGGCAATGGTGAGGCTGAGGATATCAAGATCACATATTCCTTAGGGTAAAATGAATCCCTTAGTCCAAGAGATTATTTTGTGAGACATGATATTGATTGATCAAGTATTCTTTTTTTTTTTTTTTAATTTTATTGTTGTTGTATTACATCCATCCCCTTTTTGCTCCCCTCTGTCCCCTGACCCACCCACCCATTCCCCCCAAAGTCAATCCCACCTATTGTCCATGTCCATGGTTCCTTTATACTAGGTTCTTGTCTAAGCTGCTCCCCTTCTTTGCCTCTACCTCTTCCTCCCCACTACCCCGTTCCCCTGACCACTGAAGGCCTATTCCTTATATTCATACACTTGGTTCTGTTTTGCATGTTGTTAGTTTTGTTCATTATTGTCCCGTAATGGGTGAGATCATATGATATTTGATCAAGTATTCTATAAGGCCTTCAAATGGCAGTTATAGAGGAAGCACAGTGGACAGAAAGGCCAACTCAAATTTGAATATTTACTGATTCTAAAGAAGACATAGTATTGCCCCTTGTTGAGTGAAATAGATCTTATATACTTGACAGGTGATTGGCTTGGACCCCCAGGGCATGGTTCCATATAAGACAATGGTCTCTGTGATAGAAGGTTGGGTTTTCAGTAGTAACAGACTATACTAACAGCCAGTTCTAATTCCATAGGAAGTGAATGATTAAATGCACATTTATAGCTCTTATAAATGAGAGAATCACAGAATTTGGGCTGCCTCTATGGGAGACTATAGTGAGGTATAATAAGGTTTTCAGTTAGTGCAAATATATGTTGCCTAATTGTGAATGAGGCTCTCTTGTACCACAGAAACATTTAATGATAATAAAAATATCAGGTGAGCACAACAGAGGTAGGAGAGCAAGCAACCTCATATTGTAATTCAATTATTAGGTCCAGTCTTGAATGTGTCAGTTCCATTATGTAATGAATTTTTTGCTATGACATGGTGAATCTGAAAACACCTAGCTCATGATAAACAGCTCTACTTTCATTCTTTGGTATCCCATTTTCAGGTACTTAGCTTCTATTTAGACCTATTAGCAAGTCAGAACTATTTGTAAACTGAAGAAGTTTCTGTGATAGAAGACATGGCCTTTCTCTAGAACTCAATGGCTGCACCCCAACTTTCCTATGGGGGCTTGCCAGAGATTTTAGCTTGCTTCCTACTCATCACAGGTTCCTTCAGCATGACTGGTATGTTAGAATCCATGGTCTAAACAACAGGGAAGCTTGCAATGAAGCAGAGACTAAAAATACCCTCTCTTGATCAGGACCTCATTTGAAATGGACAGTCTTTCAAGTTACCTATAAATGGGTTGGATCAGTTTTCTCATGAAGCTCACTGAGCACTGTGTATTATTGTATTGTTAAAATTACTAAGTTTATGCATTAGGGACCTCAGTTCAATGGCATCCCCCTCTCAATTGCAGCCTGAAAAGGAAGAGTTACCAGAAAAGCACTCCACTTTCCCAATGTGCCTTCATGGATAGGTAACTGGTTTGTATAGTTTTTATTTTTATTTTTTTTCCCCACGCGGTGTTCAATGCTATCAAAAGAAGCTACCCTCTACTGTGTTGCTTAAAAACCTTATTTCTCCAAACTGATTGTCTTAGTTTGGATTCTCCTAGAAGCAGACCTTGAGACCAGGACTGAGTGCAAAGGTGCTATCTAGGAAGTACATGTTATACCAATAGGAGGACATGCATAAAACAAGGGTGCATTAGTAAACCAACTACCCCAGTAGGTATTTGGAGCTTAATCCCTGAGTTAGCATATGGAAAACTATAAAACCCTCAAAATTGCCTCAAAATTACTTTGTCCCCAAACACCAGAACTGAGGTAAATATATAGCAGTTTCCAAACATCTTTGGTTGAAGTCGGCTGTGGTTTCTCCATACCTCCTGTCTCTTGTGCACAAGAGGATCAAGACTTCCCATCATTCTGAAAAAAGGATGGTTTAGACTCAGGTGCAGATATTGTCACTTGTAAGACAGCAGAACATACTGCAAATCTGAGGGTGGGACACTGACAATATTTGCCACATCTGTTAAGTACAAATATGGCATCCTTCACATATCCCATAAACTCATCTTCACATCCCATTTAACCACAAAGTAATGACAAGGATTGTCACCACCCCACCTACTGTCAGTGATAAAGTCTGTAAATCTTTTAGACTGGTGAGTGATTCAAATCCAAAATATTTGAATCTCCCTTGTCTAGGGCCACTCATTCTCCACTGTGTTAGCTGGAGTCTCTTAGAAAATAGAACCTGTGTCAAAAATTCTATACTAACACTTTATTGGTCAGTGCAATCCTAGGTAAGCAGGTTTGAGAGAAAATGGAAATGAAGTAGGGTAGAGAAATAATAGACATAAGTAAGTGTATTACCAAGACACTCACAACTTCATGATATATGCTGACTGCTCAACCTTAGAGAAGCTTCAGGAATGTTTATCAGAGTCCTGCATCACTTATTTAGTGGGAGGAAGGGAGAAAAATTTTGCCACCTGCTTTCTTCTCCATCAGTCAGTTTGCTTCATGGGACATCGCATTTCCATGTTTTGTATTTGCACTTAATGAAATCCCAGGAGGTCCTGTAAGGTGTCAAGCCTTAGTGTCAACAAACAAACCTAAGAATAAGAGCCAAATGTAATAGGTTTGAAGCAGGGAACTGTGAAAGGGTTATTAAAGTCCATGAGTTTCAATAATCTCCAAAATTAATTGCATATATTGAAGGAAACTTTCTTTGCACTGGCATCTGTACATTTATTTACTTCTTTCCTGCTTATTTCTTTTTCTTTTTTCTTTTTAATTTTATTGTTGTTTTATTACATCCATCCCCTTTTTGCTCCTCTTTGTCCCCCTCCCCATCCACCCATTCCCCTCAAAGTCAATCCCACCTGCTGTCCATGTCCATGGTTCCTTTATACTAGGTTCTTGTCTAAACTGCTCCCCTTCCTTGCCTCTGCCTCCCCCCTCCCCCCAACCCCCTTCCCCCTGACCACTGAAGGCCTATTCACTGTATTCATATATTTGGTTCTGTTTTGCTTGTTGTTAGTTTTGTTCATTATTGTCCTGTAATGGGTGAGATCATATGGTATTTGTCCTTCAC